>PVIC010004466.1:0-62353 GCA_004025085.1 Thryonomys swinderianus
AGAATGCCATGTGGCCTTCTATCAACAGTGGTAGCCATGGCTCACCTGTCAGTGGAAAAATTAGAAGGCATTTTCTTCAGTTTCAGTACTGAATTCAATACTAGGAAGCCACCCCAGAATTCACTTTATGGCAGATACAGGTTTGAAATTGTAGCAGAAAAACTTTTAAACCCTAGTACTAGCTTATCCTTGGGGTTACTGTACATACATTACTTATTGTCATGTGACTCTCACTGTTGCTCAGTGGGGTCACCAAGAAATGAATTTTATAAGCAGTGCCTTCCTCAGCTACATTCAGAGGATAATAAACTTCACCTGTATCATGCTCAACATGTCTTTTTAGAAAAGTCATTTACTCTGACCCTCTGGATATTTCTTGGGCACCATATTTCACGGGCTGTCAGCTCATGAGCTTGTGTACTGCCGATGCAAAGCAGGATCCTGGTTGTAGAACTTATAGTATCAGTGTTGGACATTAATGGCCACCTTTCTTATTCATACTCAGCCCCTTAGGAGCATTTATTCTCTTGTCCCCTTTTATCATCAGATGTTTTTTACCAAAGCCTGCATGTGCCACTATCACAGAAAACAAACTGCTACTTCTCTGATTTCATTCAGAGCCATTGTAGTGTTTCCTATTTCTCCCCTTACCCACTGCTTTCAGTGATGAGATTTCCCCAGTTGTCCTTCTGGCAATTTATTTGCCTAGATCCTGCACTGTTTTTATTTTTCTATTTTGCCAAACAAAAAGTTACATAGACTACTTTGGCAAAATACAAACAATTTCTTATAAGTGATACTGAAATATGCATTTATTTTAATCTACTGAACAAATACCAATACAATTCCAAACTGTATGAAAGTGTATAATTGCAGCATGAAGTAAAATTTGAAGGGCTGGAGATTTAGCTGCCTCTCAAGTGCAAGGTCCCTGGTTTGATCCCCAGTAACCACATACAACAGTACCGGGCATGGTGACTCATGCCCACTAGCAATCAGTACCACATACAACAGTGCCAGGTGTGGTGGCTCATGCCTGTAATCCCAGCCCTTGGGAGGCAGAGGCAGGAAGACTGCTCAGTTTGAGGCTTGTCTGGGCTACATAATGTGCTCAGGGCCAGCCTGAACTACAGAGCAAGACCCTGTCTCAAAAAACAAAACAAAACAAACCCTTAAAGCTATAGTGTTATTTATATTAGCTAACAGGAAACAGCTGATGTGTTTCAGCACAATGTAGAATAATAGAAAAATATTTTTAAAAAATATAATCATTGAATTTATAGCTGTTTTTAAGTAATAATTATATATGTCTTGTGAAGCTATCATCAGATATGTGATTGTAAATCTCAAATAGCTATATATCTTGTTATAAATAGATGGCTTCAATTTAACAAGTTTGTGAAGGATATTATTCTCATTCATAAAGTTATAAGAAATAACTAGAGAATATTTTTAAATCTGGTTCTGGGCACCAAACTGGAACTTGTAGTATGATTTTTAAAGGTATAATAGGTGGTAAGTAAAAGAAAAATCTTTTGAGTCATTTAACAGAATAGGCAGAAGGAAAATTTTGATAACTTTTCCAACTTATACTTTGGTCATGTGTACTATTGCATGCTTATAATCCCAGCACTCAAGAGACTAATACAGGAGGATTGGCCCAAGTTCAAGACCAGCTTGGGTTAAGTAGTATGTTCAAACCCAGCCTGAATTACACAACAAGACCTTCTCCCCCCCCCCAAAAAAAAAGACAGTAAGAAAAAATTAATTGTACTTCTAAGAAAATGACATTAGAGGAAAATGAACTTTAAAAAGAACACAGAAAGGAGTTTATTCAGTAGATGTATGAATCCAGTCATCTATTTGATCTTATATTAAGCACTAAAACTTGAAAGATGTATAACTAATACAAAGGTTAAAAGCTATACATTGCTATGTTACATTATAGCTATCTTTAGAAATCTGAAGTATAATTCTAACAGTTAATGGTAGGTATCTAATTAACTCAGTACTGTTTCATTCAATTTGGCCATGGTCAAATAGACAACGACAGATACCGGAATCATATTTATATTTAAGTTCTAAACAAATTATGTACTCTTGGTGCAGGGATGTAGCTCGGTGTTGCTATCTGCCTGCCTGGCAAGCACAAGATCCTGAGTTTAATCCCTGGTACCACCCCCCCCCCGAAAAAGTACATTGTATTGTTTGTAATTATAATCAAAGCCATGTTAAATTTGGAAAAATTGGAATGAGAAATTTACTTATCTTTAAAGTTCTAAGTCCTAAATATAATTTAAAATGGATTGTAATACCTTGATATTCTTAAAAATTCATTTTGAAATAGTAACATGGATTTATGCCCATATCATTTGTGTCTATAAATGCCTTTGAGCATAATGATAAAAGTCGAAGTTTTAGGGGCATATTATAGCTCAACAACAGAATATGTATTTGGTATGCACAAGGCACTGGATCTCCTCCCTAGCACGCGCATGCACACACACACACACACACACACACACACAGAAACTTAAGTTTTGGGTTTATTGAATTGGCTTCTTGCTTATGCCTAGGTACTCCTTTGTGACACAGCTTTTTGGTAACAAGATTTATATAAAAATGTGAATAAATTAGTGTAGATCAACAGATCTCAAAGCACCTACAGTGGAATTCGGGGAAATTTTGTTTTATGAAAGACATTTTTGTTTGGGCAAAACTGATTTAAACAAATGTTTATTTACTGTGGAACATCACAAGTCTTGATATACAAATGTACATCTGATGCTCCAATAGCTAATAATAGAATCTCCAACCTTGTTTAATTTTTTTTTTTTTTTTTTGAGACAGAGTCTCACTTTGTAGTTCAGACTGGCCCTGAGCTCACTATGTAGCCCAGGCAAGCCTCAAACTCAGCAATCCTCCTGTCTCTGCCTCCTTAGTGCTGGGATTACAGGCAGGCATGAGCCACCACGCCCGGCACTATGGTATGTGGTACTGATTGCTGGTGGGCATGAGTCACTATGCCCAGCATTGTATGTGAGTACTGGGATCGAATTCAGGACCTTGCACTTTCAAGGCAGGCACCAGAACCACTGAGCTAGCTAAATCTCTGGCCCCAACCTTGTTTAAATTTTAAAAGCCCAATTTTAAGTATTCCCCAATACACACTTTGGGAACACAAGGAAAGGAATTCAGATTATGAATTATTGCTTATGGAAATAATTTTCTTTTTCGTATAAATATGTTGTTAATGGAGAATGTCCCTGTTTTTCACTTGCAGATGTTGAGGATCAGCCAGGTGAGGTAGGTTATACGGGCTCTCCGGCTGAAGCTCCTCCAAGCAAGTCTCCTTCGATGCCATCGCTAAACCAGACTTGGCCAGAACTCAATCAGAGCAGTGAGGTTAGCAAAGCTTCCTTTTTCTCTTACTAAAAATTAAATTTTTAAGGTAAGAAATTCCCAGCAGCATACATGCATAGTTGAAAGAACAAGTCAGTATGACTATATAAATGTTTTAACTTTGTGACTTTTTTAAGTTTTCAAAGTATGTGTGCTACCTTTTGGTTTCTACCATCTGTCCCCACTAAAACCTTGTGAGTAGGTGGAGTAGAAGGAGGTGCAGGAAGTTAAAATCAAAGAATGAACAATTTGGGCATGACCTCATATCAAGGGATCTAAGATTTTAAAAGAGATCTTTTGATATCTAGCAAACTGTCATGTCCATGAAGTCACACTGCTGTACCAGCCCCATTAGCAAAGTGTGTGGTATTCAATTTGGGCTCTTCATATTGGAAGATAGGTAAAAGAGATGTCATGAGAAAGTATTTTATGCAACCCAAAAGCTGTAATTAGTTCTATTTCGTATAAAATGGAATGATTTTACTATTTTAAATATGACCAAGCCCAGTAGCAAAAGAGAATTTGGAACAAATGCAGCTGCTTCCCGGTTACTTTGGAATTCTTTTATTATAAAATAAAGTAACTTCTCTGATGAGAATAAGAGGCCCCATTGAATTTTGGTACCCTGAGAACTCAATTTGGGTACCACTGCACTAACCTGCTACAGCAGTGTTCTTTGTGAAAAAGTTACCCTTTAGCTAGATTAAGGAGTGCGCTTTGGACACTTGGGAAACAACTGACTGACACTACTTGTTGCTGCTTTGTAAAGATCTAACCATAATTAAGAGACCTGTATCTGAAGTGTTTAACACCTAATGTGAACCATTAATATGTGTTTTGTAGAGGGAGGGATGAATCCTTGGGCGACTGCTAAAAAAATGATCTATGGAGGGAGAGCATCAGTGTTAATACAACTGCTGTTTTTGCATTTAATTTCTGTCATTTATTGAAAAGTAGTACCAGAGTTTTTTTTTTTAAAGCACATTATCAGATTGTAAATAAAAGCAACTCTTCCCAAAGGACTTCAATTTCAAAATCCATGTTCACTCTAAAGGAAATCAGGTGTGACCATTAAACACTAGAGATGAAGTCCATTCTTGGTTCTGATTACAGTAGTGACATTTTTCTTCTTTGATATTCCTCTCAAGTTTTATTCTGTAGTATTTAGTAAACTGTCATAAGTGTCAATTTTTAAGCTGTATATGAAAAATCAAAATACTAATAAAATACTTTAATTATAGCTGTTAAAATACTTAGTAGTTGGATATGATGGTTCATGTGTATAATTTCAGTTGAGGCAAGAGAATCACAAGTTTAAGCCCAACCTAGAAAACTTAACCAGTAAGAGAAATATTGCCTCCAAATAAAAAATTTTAAAAAGGGATGGGGATATAGTTCAGAGCAGAGACCGTGGGTTCAATCCCCAAAACATACGTACATACAAACAAACAAAAAGTATAGGTTAGATTTTAATCCACCACAGTGCACCAATGGCCTTGCAGTGTATATTTATTTAGCACCTATGGTTACAGATGAACACTGTAGTAGTACACTAATAGTAATTCCTAGCACATGTAGGCACTTTTGTTGTGCTAGATCTGTTCAGAAAGCTCTCTACATATATCAGCTCTTTTAAGTCCCCATAATATTCCTATGAGGTTGATATTGCTGATTCCATGTTACATCTGGTGAGAGTGAAACACTAGAGGTCACATAGCCTGGGTTTGCACAGCCCAAGTGGGACTTCAGTCATGTGTCTCTGGCCCCTGTGCTCTTAACCACTGTGCTGAAGTTACAGAGGGGAGAGTTTCTCTGTTGTCCACATGGCCTTCACAGTCTTTCAACCCAGTTAAACTTCATGCCATCCCAATGAGTACACTGATAATTAGAACTTTCAAAATTCCTTCCAAATCCTAGAAATAATAATTACTGAAGAAGAATCTCATACATTGACAAATACTGCTAAATCAATTCTCTGAAGTTCTTTCCCATGGTAAAAGTACTTTATTTGGGAGTTTTATTCATAAAATGCTTTGAACTCATCAGTATTTCTCTGCGTATCTTTTCACATTAAAACTCATCTTATTAGGAAGTTATTCAGCAATTAGCCATGTTTTTAGATAATTTTCCACATTATGTCCTTTTGCTGATATCTAATTCTATGTGTCTTCTCAAAATGAATACAACAGTTTTAAACAGTAAGTTGAACATTGAAGCATAAAATGTTTCCTTGCCAAACTAGATTATATAAAGGCTTTTAGTAAGTGGGATAATTGTGTCTATGTGTAAACATTTGTGTGTATAAATTGTATATGTGTAGATGTTTTTCCATCTTTGGAAGACAACTGAAATTTTTATACAATTTTGATGTGAAAATTCTATAGTATTTTATTACTAAGATCTCTGAAATATGGAATTAACTGTAATTAATATTGACTTATCATTCCACCTATTTTAAGAGGTATGAATTTTTTTTGTGTACCTCTTTTAGAAGCATAGTATTTCATATACATCTTCTGTATATAACACATACTTAGATGCTTGATTTGCTCTTATCATGGCCGCATTCTGGTTTTCCTGGCATGGGGTGGGGGTGCCTGATTGGCAGTTCTGTCTTGTGATCTGGCATGGCCCTGTTTGTATTGCTAAGTGCAGGGGTTGACTTGCTACCAATGACATAAGCTCAAACATTAATTCCAGAATTCCTTCCATTTTATCTCAATTATATTTATTAAATATCAATGCATATGTATAAAATATATGCACGTACATAATAGAATCATTTTTCAGGGGTCGCACTGGCAAGTCTCAGTGACTTGCTTTATTTGATCAAAAATGGTTCATTCAGATCACCAAATCAATGCATTAATGTTTCAATTGTAAAAGAAGGATTTGAAGTTATTTTAATCAAGATAGACCCTCTTAAATTTTTGCTTGGTGGCCATTTGTATCACTAACATTCTTTTATTTTGAGTTCCCATAATTGTGTTTTAAGTTTGGGTGTTGTAAGGCTTTGAATCTCTTCCATAGCTTGAAATGTAATTGCTATATTTGAGTAAAGTTGCTCCTCTTACAGTATGTCCTAGCACTGATAAGTATGTTTATGGAAAAATAGAAATCACGGAATTTTGTTAGACCTGTGAAACACCACTTGCAGTGCAACCTCTGAAATACTTGCTAAACCTTCTCCAGTGGTCTTTTACTCCATCTTTCTCATCATGCTAACTTGTCTCTCCTCTGTCTGTTCAGCAGTGGGAGACATTTAGTGAACGCTCTTCAAGCTCACAAACTCTGACCCAATTTGATTCTAACATTGCACCAGCTGATCCTGTAAGTCAATCACTTAGCTTGCTTGTTTGAAATTAATTTTATTAACCCAAATTTCCATTCATTATGTTTTTAGCTGATATGCATGATTCGTATAGTGCTTAGAGGGAAATGTTGGCAGGCTTTTCAATTTTTATGTGCTTAATGGTGGAAAGAACATTTTTTGCCATTCCTTGTATTTTCTAGCTATCTCGGTGATACAAAACTGTATGCTTTTAAAATCTGATACATGTGTCTACAGAAGCATTTTGTGGTTTGGTTAATCATGTTGTTTGCTAATTGAGTGTATGTTTTATTAAACATATGCTGCTTATTTCAGTGTAGTGACTTATGTGAATATTTGTGTTTACATGTCATATAATATGTACCGTGCATGTGAATACTTATGCAGTGTCCTTTTAAAAAACAGTTAAGTGATAATATGCTTTTTTTTTTTTTTTTTGAGACAGGGTCTCGCTTTGTAGTTCAGGCTGGCCCAGAGCTCACTGTGGAGCCCAGGCAAGCCTCAAACTCAGCAGTCCTCCTGTCTCTGCCTCCCAAGTGCTGGGATTACAAGTGTGAGCCACCACACCCGGCACTGTGGTATGTGGTATTGATGGCTGGTGGGCGTAAGTTACCATATCCAGCATTGTATGTGGTTACCAGGATCGAACTCAGGACCTTGGCTTGCGAGGCAGGCACCGGAACCACTGAGCTAAATCTCCAGCCCGATAATCTGCTTTTATTTAGTTGGTGTATTGAATTTTATTAGGATCAAATTTAACAAAACATGCCAGGCATGGTGGCACAGGCTGGTAATTGCAGCACATGGGAGGCTGAGACTGGAGGACTGCTACAAGTTCCAGGTCAGCCTGGCTATATAGCAAGACCCTGCCCACCCCCCCACCCAAAAGGAGAACAGTTTAGTGCAACAGTGCAGAGCTATTGGTCTAAGATTCCTTTTGTATAAAGAATTCTCAGTCTTGTTTTCTGTGACTTACTGTGTTCTTTTGAAAGTGCTGTAAAGTTCATATTTTGATGTAAAAATCTATCCCAGTGGACTTAATCTCATATAGAGTCTCCACATCCTTCAAGAAATTTGGAAACCAAGGGTTTCACTGGAAACCATTTTTCTTGTTGGAGTGTGGTGACACACACCAGTAGTCCTGGCATTTTGGAGGCTTGGCAGGCTGATGGGCATGAGTACCAAGTTAGCCTTGGCTATGTGATGAGTTCAAGCACAGCCTGAACAACATAGCAAGACCCTGTCTCAAAAAAACCAAAAAACTCCCATATCTATCCTTGTAGACTTAATTTCATATATAATCTACATATCCTTCAAGTAATTTGAAAACTTCAAAAGTCTCATTGGAAACAGTTCTTCTTTGTGGGGATATCTCCCTCTCTGCAGCTCTCTCTCTCCCTCCCCCACACTCTCCTCTGCACTTTTAAAGAGGACTACATGCTACTTAGTGCTTCCTAAATCAAAAGAATAGAAAGGAAAGATGAGTGTACAAGGTAGGATTTTTTAGAGTGAGCTAAATAAAAAGATGCAGGGAAAGTGAAACAAGGAATTCTCTTTAGATGGTTCTAATCAAAGGTAGCTTCAATTAGTTAAATGTAAAATGGTCTTATCATTTAATGTGGAGAGTTGCCATTTACAGTATCTTTAGCAGTTTGAATTCATGTGTTTTAATGTTTTATAATTTTGAACAATACCTATTTGAAACATAGAGGATAGCAGGGTATGGTGGTTCATGCCTATAATCCCAGCACTCGGGGCAGAGGATTGCTGCAAGTTTGAGGCTTGCCTGGGCTACATAGTGAGTTCAGAGTCAGCCTGAACTACAAAGTGATACCCTGTCTCAAAGAAAGAGAGAGAGATACGTAGATCATTTGTGCTTTTTAAATCTAAGGCATTTGATTTTTATTGTTGAAAACTAGGAGAAATAAAAAAACCCAATCCTTGAAATCTTTGCTGCTTTTTAGCAGACATAATTAAAATCTCTTAGGAAGTGACAGATTCAATCAGGTTTATTTAAGCTTTAAGTTTTGTTTTCTGTACAATTTTATTACAGTATTTTATGAGAAGAAAGGTTTGAGTTAGTGAAACAGTTTTCTTCTATAACTCTTAAAAGATAGTAAAAGAAATCATAATGTTAGGACTCTGTTAGATCAAGGCAATAATATCATATATAAAACCTGGCTAGACATGGCAGCATGTACCTATAATCCTAGCCACTTAGGAAGCTCAAATAGGAGGATCACAAGTTAGTGTGATCTTTTCTCAAAATAAAATTTAAAAGGCCCTGAGGAATGGCTTAGTGGTAGAACACTTGCCTAGCATACATGAATTCTTGAGTTTAATCCCCAGTATAGGGGAGGAGGGAACTTAAAACTCAGAGGCAAAATAAATTGATGCATGACTGGCAAGGAAGAGTTGAAAAATATTTAGCTTGATAATAGCAATACTCTTCATACTTCTTAAATAGTATCCTAATTTGTGAGTGCCAACTCTGGTGTTTAAATTATATGTCCTAAGACTTGACTTTGTTATTTCTAATGTAGCAGTACCCTCTAGGAAAATAAAGAATAGTTAATCGATATTTTAAGCTTGAATTTGGATTTCTGAATTTGACCCATACAATTGACAGTCTTACTTATAGACCTGACATCTAGATATATTTTCTAAAAATGGTGTCAAACTTAAATCTGAACTTTGTTTTTCATCCTGACATCTCTTAAATTTTCAGTTGTGAGAATCCCCTGCATTTTTACATAAAATATTACCTGTTTACAGAATGTAGCCTGAGGCCACAATCCCAGATTTTTTTTTTGCAAGGCTTATCTAAATAGGGATTATAAATTAAATAATGTCTATTCAGGTTACAAGGAAATGACATAGGAAAAACATTACTGCCCTAAAGTGAATTTAACATGTCTTTCAGTATTGGAGACACTTAATGAACTACTAAAAAGAAACTACATTTTTATAATTAGTATTTGCTTAAGAAAGTAAAACATCTGTGAAAAACTTCAGACTAGTCCATAGCCCTCAAAGACCTACATAACACAGTGCATTAGCCTTACATGCACACAGAAATGGTTTGTTAATATGTTGTCAGAGTTCTAATGGAATTAAGAATCTGATGGTCTCATTTCCATAAACTGGATATCTTGAATTGCTTATCCATGTTAGACGGAATCACTGGAATGAATTTGAACTGAAACACCAGGGTGATTCTAGACTGATGAGAATTGCAGTACACTTGTCTTTGCCATTATTATGCCTCTTCTCAAGTGCTATAGGATAAGCAGTTCACCATATGAAAGAGAATCAGTTCATCTGCTTTTGTTGATTAGCTAGTTGTGGTAATTATTAATATATATAGCTGAATATACTAGAGGCAGAGAAGAAATTGGCTAAGTAACTCAGCCAGTGCATGTGGAAGTATTTTCACAAAAGGTTACATTTATACATTAAGGTGTGCGTGATTGTGGATATCAGGAAAAGTGAACAAGAGTATTCCAAGCAGAGAAAATACTGTGATCAGGATCAGCTCAGAGTAGTGAGTGTTTAGGATACACATATATGTGGGCTAAAGCATGTAGTTAAAAGCAAATTAAGAGCCAGAGATTTAGCTCATTGGTTCCAGCACCTGGCTAGCAAGTGCAAGGTGCGTAGTTCGATCCCGGTAACCACATACAACAATACTGGGTGTGGTGATTCACACCCAATGACAATCAGTAACACATACTACAATGCCAGGTTTGGTGGCTCAAGCCTATAATCCCAGCACTAGGGAGGCAGAGGCAGGAGGATTGCTGAGTTTGAGGCTTGGCTGGGCTGCATAGTGAGGTCAGGACCAGCCTGAACTACAAAGTGAGACCCTGTCTATGAATGAATGAATGAATGAATGAATGAATGAATGAATGAATGAATGAATGAAAATTGAGAGGCTCTTTGAAAGCTAGACTAAGGAGTTGAATGTCATCTCTTAGACACCAGGAGCTAGTACAGACTACAAGACGAGAATCAGAGAGCTGGGCATGGTGGCACAGGCCTGTCATTCCAATACTGTGGAGGCTGAGGTGGGAGGATTTCCAGTTTAAGCCCCGCTGGGGCAATTCAGGAACTTATTATGGCTTTGCCTCAAAATAAAAATAAGTAAAAAGATTTGAGGATACAGCTCAGTGTGAAGGCTTGAGAGTTAATCTCCAATACAGAATGGGAGGAGGGAGCGAAGAATAGGGGAGAAGATCATGCAGACTAACTACAGTGTGAAGAATCGACTGCGGCAAGAAAGATCAGAGAGACAGTTAAGTCCCTGAAATAAGAATGGAAAGTAGTCGGGGATGGACTCAGACAAGAAACTCAGGATGTAAAACATGTAGGAAATACAAATACATTAGCTTAGTGTAAGACAGTATTCAATAAAGTGCTGAATTACGTATAAGGTCAAGTACCTAACAATGTGGTGCAAATATACTATAGGTGATTAGGAATGGATTTCCTAAGGACTTTCAATAAGCTCAGTATATATACAAAAATGGGTATAATCTGTAAACCAAAGGTATTTTGTTTTTAAATTTAGGAACACTAGCTTGGTGCTGAGAAAGTGGTACTTTGGGCTCATGACCCAGGTTTATAGACATTCGTGATTCTCATATGGATGCTGAAGTGTGTTTGTAAAGTGAAAGCTCCCTGCCCTGGTACAAATGCCAGTCTCAAATGCAGATTCTGACATCCTGGTCTAAGACTGGGCCCAGTCATCTGCCAAACTCATCAAGGTATTACCTTGTTCTGCCAGCAGCAGGATCACAACCACTAGGAGTTGTGTGGCTCATGTGTTGTACAAAATCAAGAGCTTGTTTAAAAGAATTTTAAGCAAATTATTTGAGAAATAAAATCTTAAAACGTTTCTCGTTTTCTTGGAGTCTTTATTGTGACTTCTCTTTTTTGTACTGCAAGGACATGGCATTCTGGTTAACATTTCCAACTGCTTTGAGCTTTGTAAGTCTGACGACGATCACCCCACACAACCCAAAATGTATAGTAGGTGAACATTATGAGTTAATCAGTTTTTTTCCCAGTTGTGTTGGGTTTAGAAGGAGAACTTATTTTCTCCTGAACTGTCATTTTTTTTCTTTTGATCTTGCCATAATTTATTTTCTCACATTACTTCTGTTTCTAAAACTTTAAGTATAGAGAGAAGTGCTTTGACAGTGTATATAGTTAGGTGAGGAATTACATTAACTTGAAAGATAAAACAAAATTAATATCCTTAATAACTCAATACATACAGCAAAAAAGTTGACCACAATGAAGTAAAAAGTGAGAAAAATCATCTTTAGGTAAGGATAGTTAATCTGCTTTTGCAATTAATATACTAGTTATTCAAAGCCAGAGGTGTGTTGGCACACACCTATAATCCACTAGCACTCAGGAGCCTAATGCAGGACAATCCCTGCAAGTTTGAGGCCAACCTGACTCTGCTCCCCCAAACAAAAAATATATCAATCAAATAATTAAATTTGTCAGTAATTGGAATGGAACTAATTAATAAATTTAATCTTATTGGGTGTATTGGAAATCCTATACCTGAGACTCTACATTCCTTTCAAGAACATTTGGGAGAAATAAAACAAGTCACCTGCAACTCACTTTATTTATTTATTTATTTGTTTGTTTGTTTGTTTGTTTGTTTGTTTAGACAGGGTCTCACTTTGTAGTTTAGGCTGGCCCTGAGCTCACTATGTAGCCCAGGCGATTCTCAAACTCAGCTGTCCTCCTGCCTCTGCCTCGCGAGTGCTGGATAACAGGTGTGAGTCACCATGCCCAGTATTGTTGTACGTGGTTACCAGGGATCGAACCAGGGACCTTGAGCTTGCTAGACAGGCGCCGGAACCACTGAGCTAAATCTCCAGCCCTCCTAACATTATATTTAAAAATACAAGTATGTGGGGCCAGGGATGTGGCTCAGTGGCACCATGCCTGCCTGGCAAGTGCAGGATCCTGAGAGGGTCTTGTTTTGTAGTTCAGGCTGGCCCCAAACTCACTATGTAAGCCCAGGTTAGCCTCGAATTCTAGGTAATCCACCTGCCTCTGAATGCTGGGACTGCAGGCGTGACCCACCACACCTGGCATTGTGGTGTCTGAGTTTGATCTTCAATACCAAAAATAAAAATAAAAATTTGTTTTTAACAGATAATGTGGTAAGTAAATACAAAAGGCAAGGCTATAAAATTGAGAAGATACCACATGAAGATACCTTTAAGAGTTTGGAACTGGAGATTATGAATTTTAAAGGTATCATGAGTACAAACTATTAAAAATGAGTGGTTAATTAGACTAAATTAGAATTATATATCAAGAATGTGGGCCGGAGGGTTAGCTCAGTGGTTCTGGTGCCTGCCTTGCAAGCGCAAGGACCTGAGTTCAATCCTCGGTAACCACATATAATGCTGGGCGTGGTGGCTCACGCCTGTAATCCCAGCACTCGGGAGGCAGAGACGGGAGGATTGCTGAGTTCGCCGCGGCTTGCCTGGGCACCATAGTGAGCTCAGGGCCAGCCTGAACTACAAAGCAAGACCCTGTCTCCAAAAAGCAAAAAAAAAAAAAAAGAATGTAATTTGTAAAATTTAATAACATACTTTGAAAAATGAATACACAGTATGTATTTTAAAATTCATATAATAGAAAAACTAACAGTACAGAAAATGTAAAGGTATGCACAGATAACAGAAAGTACATAAAATCAAGGATATGCACAGATAGCAAGAAATACATAAAATCAACAGACCACAACTGCAATGACCAAATAAATACATACTAAATGAGTATAGCATGTCTCGACAATATTTTTAAATGTAAGTTAAGAGAAAAGCATCATTCATAAAGCCGTTTTTGGTTAACTAACAATATTGTTAATGTATTATATTTTTAAAGACCCATCTGTTAGTATATAAGGAGGAATCTAAACATTGAACCATCTATAATAGATCATTATAATTTTAAAGTTGTGGGAGATGCTTGTTCAGCTTTGTTGGTTTAAGTACATGAGCCCTTCCTTCTCAGCTTCTCGCCTATACCTGGTACAAAAAAAATTACTTTGTATGGCTTTGTCAGGATTTGGGCCATAAAGACCTTGTTAAAAATTGTCTGAATTTAGAGATGATGAGAGTAAGCAAATGTGGAGTCTGTCAAGTAGAAAACTATGTAGGAACGTAACTTTCTCTCCAAGGGACTCAGTGTTAATTTACTATTATCACCCAAGCGGTAGTTATAAATTTAACCTCTTACAAAGTATTTGAAATGCTAAGTATCTGAAGTTTGGCTTTTACCTGCAGCACATAACAAAGAATGACCTGATTCTGCATAGGAGGAGCCAAGCTCCTTTGGCCATAGTTCTCAGTGGGTCTGTTGCTGTGAAGCTAGATGCTTGATTGGATTCTGGATCCTCAGTCAGGCTCTCAGCCCTCAGAGCCAGGCCTTCCCTGTCCCAGGGTGACCTCTTTTTTTCTCTGCATGCGCTGGTACCATTTGGCTTCATCTTCTCTTCTTTGTCCTGGCTTTGATTCTTTATAAAAGCCTATATTACCAACACCGTTGCTCTTCTAAAATTTCTACTGAGTAAGTGTAGAAATGTTGGATGCATTACAGTCACAGAAATGGTATAAGAAAAGTGTTAGTAGGCTGGGGATGTAGCTCAGTCGTGCCACTTGTCCCTGGCATTGCAAACACAAATAGAACAAAACAAAAAAGTGTGGAAAATCCAGGAGTGATGGCGTGTGCCTGTAATCCCGGCACACTGGGAGGATGAGGCAGGAGGATTGCTGGGAGTTCGAGGCCAGCCTAGACTCTATAGTGAGACCCTATCTCAGAAAGAAAAAAAAGTGTTAGTGTGTTACAGTGAGAATCTTAGTCGTTCCTCTCAAAAAATGGATTCCTTTATGGGAATTTTATGCTAAATTTTGGGACAATCACATTTAAACAGTTTGAACTGTAAAAGTATTTGCTCAGACTATTGCAATAAAACAGGCATTTTATTATCTTTGTTTTATAAAAGTATTTTTAGCTGGGTTTGATGGCTCAGGCCTGTAATTTTAGCACTCAGGAGACAGAGGCAGGAGGTTTGCTGAGTTCAAGGTTTGCCTGAGCTACATAGTGAGCTCAGGGCCAGCCTGAACTACGAAGTGAGACCCTGTCTCAAAAAAAAAAGCATTTTTATGTAAACTTTAATCACTGAACTTACAATATACTTTTTGTAAAATAAACCAGATATTTAGCATGTATAGTGAATTAAATTTTTTAGTAAAATTCTATAGCTTTTAATTTTAATGTTTGCCTTAGTGTGAATGAGAGAATCTAATCTATCTAGTGTGAATGAGAGGTATATGTTAAAATGAATTTTGGCCTTTGTATATAAATTTTGTAAACTGTATGATTTTTTGAACTAGAATTTCCCCTTATATTGGACTAAATGTTTTGGTTGAGGTTTCTGAAAGGTAGATTTATCTTCCAGGTGTAGCACTATAAATTATTCTGTAGTCCATATATGTGCCAAGCAGCTGTGCTATCTATCTAGTGTATGAACCAGTTCTTACACTATTGTCAGCTTTGGTTCTTTCATAATATTAGGTTGATATTTTTTAATTAAAATTTTGTGTTTACCCCATTTGCCTCTAGGATACTGCTATTGTTCATCCAGTTCCCATTCGTATGACCCCAAGCAAGATCCACATGCAGGAAATGGAACTTAAAAGAACGAGCAGTGGTAAGGGAGCTATTGCTGAGTTATATATTTTAGTTCAGCTTCTAAAACACATAAGTAATTAACAGATTTCTTTGATAGTTGCTTATTTTTTTAACCTACTACATCCTACAGTTTTATATATATATTATATATATACAGATGTTTGTATTACAGTTTTTTAAGAAAATTTTTAATTTTAAATTGTGTTTATAAGTAAGACACTTGAAAATAAGACATTTCTAATAATGTGGATTTTTATGATAACTTTATTTATATTTGAAGTATGTTCAGCCTTTAATTGAAGAGATATATGTTAAAGTGAATTTTGGCCTTTGTATATAAATTTTGTAAACTATGTTTTTTTGAACTAGAATTTCCTCTTATATTGGACTAAATGTTTTGGTTGAGGTTTCTGAAAGGTAGATTTATCTTCCAGGTATATAGCACAATAAATTATTCTGTAGTCCATATATATGCCAAGCAGCTGTGCTATATAAATTAATAAAGTAAACATACATACAAACTTCTTCATAACTATCTTTATTATGGCAGATAATAAAATTCTATGTAAACACACATTTGTTAAAAATCTTAATTTATGTGTCATGGATTTATTTGCCATGTCGCTATAATATGTAAGTGAACACTTCATGAATTTACAGATTCAAATACCTGTATCTTGTGTTTTTACTATTAATTCTTTACTAGATCATACTAATCCCACTAGCCCATTACTTGTGAAACCATCTGACCTTTCAGAAGACAATAAGATAAATTCAGCTGTGAAATTTGCTTCTGGAAATACTGTAGGTAAGTGAACCTTAGCATCACATCCTCCATTTAAAGTTTAAGTCTAGAGTGGTAACTCAGGTGTGTAGCTGATTGTCTGTCTGTCTTCACTAAGTAGAAGAGAGTCAACTCCTTTAAACACCCCACTCCATCTATCATTGCCACTGGCATAAGGCACAGTGCCTGCCTGTTTGCCTTCCCTCCCAGTGTGGTCCCATGGCTCTTCCCCAGGAGCTTTTTTCATTTGTCTTTTCTCACAGAATATTGTGGATATATTCATTTATTCAAGCAATATTAATGCCAGGTTCTTTTTTAGGCACGGAGAATTTAGCAGTAAGCAGAACAAAAAAAAAAAATCATTACTTAAGTAGTTTATATTCTGTAAAGGAAACAAGAGAAAAAGGGAAAGAAAAACCCTCAGAAAGTAATTAGGTAATTAAAACCACAGTAAACATAAGGATGGAAAGGAGAAAGGAATACCATTTAAAATAAGGTGATCCAAAAACACCTTACCAAAAGATAGGAGCAGAAGGAAGTCAGCTACTTGAGTCCTGAGGGACAAGACCAAGGTACAGGGAGCAGCAAATGTGAAGCCCAAAGCCAGGACCCTTGCTTCTACCAGGACAGCAAGCAGAGGTAGCAAGTGGTGGGCTAGCAACAGGAAGCCGTGTGAGACTTTGACTTGGACCCGGTGAGAATGAAAAGCCATTAGAAGATTTTGAATTGAGTGGCCTGTCTGGCCTTCCTCTCTAACAGAATATTTCTGGCAGTTCTGATAACAGTCCAAAATAAGGCAAGAATAGAAAGAAGAAAAATAGTGTAGGCAATAGTCACAGTAGTGCAAGCAAGGAAGGATGACTGCTTGGTCTCATGTAGAAGTGTTGAGAGTGGTCAGATTTGGGATTGTATCTTACACATTTTGTAGGAAGACCACAGTTTGCTTTATTTTTGTTGTATAAGACAAGAGAGAGGAGTCAAGGGGAATTCCAGGAGGTTTTGCCCTGCAGCTGAGAGGTGCCATGATAGTAAATACTGTAATGAGTACATGGAGAATGAATACAGCCTCAGTCTTGGACTTTGAAAATTTGAGGTGCCTATTAGAACTTCCAAGTAGAAATATGTTCAGTTTACCATCATTCTTTAATCAGTTAAATAATTTGTGATTGACAAGTAAAAGGAAAATGATACGTTTTGAAATGAAACTAAGGACTGGGGATTTAGCTCAGTGGCACCGCGCCTCCCTGGCAAGCACAACAGCCAGAGTTCAATCGCTAGTACTGCCCAAAACAAGCTAACCTAAAATCACTCCCTACAGTTCATAATTCTTGAAAGTGCATATAAATATTTCTTCTCAGAAGTTTCTATGTTGAAAATCTTTTTTTAGTCTATTGTAACTGTTAGCCAACTTCTAGGGTTTCCTGCTACATCTTAAGACTTTAAGGAAATTAAAAACGATGTTTCCTCTAGAGGAAAATCAGGGACCTCTGGCTAATTTCATAAATTTTATTATCATCTAAGCATATTTTATTCCAGGTCAGATTTTTATTTTTCACATTCACAACTTTAAAATGTGTTTTCTTAAAATTCTCATTTGTTTTTCAAAGTGATTTTTTCCATTACAAAAGAATTCACTTATTGTAGAAAGGTAATAAAAACAAGAAAATAATTGTTCATACTTTCAATCTTCCACAAATAAATACATGAAATAAGAATGAATATATACAAATGAGTATGTGTTACATAATACAAGTTGAGCGATCCTGTTCTGAAAATTTAAAATCTGAAGTACATCAAAAAATCTCAAATGTTTGAACACTCATGAGAATTCATGGTAGAAAATTCACGGTCTTTCATGACAGGTCACTCGGAACACAGCACAATATAGAGACTGTATAAAATTGCCTTCACTTCTATGTATAAGGTACATATGAAACAGATGATATCCGTGTGTAGACTGAATCACATCCTCAGGGTATCCCATTCTGAATTATACAAGCATTCCAACAGCCAAAGAAACTTGAAACCTATCATTAAATAATATTTTTGTATGATAACTTACTGTCTGCTATATAAGTATGCATGATTTATTTGATTGATTTTTAAAAATTTTTTTATAGCTAGTAACACTGTGTTGAAAACTGTTAGCCTATTAACAATCTTCAGGTATCTGATTTGAAATAGTGTATTCTATTTGTTTGGGGTAGATAGAGCAAAAGGTAAAGAAATGATTATTATTAAATAGGACATATCCCATTTATCAGCAGATGGTTACAGTAGTTCAGACTCTTTTACTTCTGACCCAGAGCAGATCGGGAGCAATGTAACTCGTCAAAGGTCAGTATTCCTGTCAATACAAAGTGTGTTAAAATATCCTGATGCATTTTAATAATTAAAATTATTTGGAATAAGCACAAATTATTTTGTTTTCTTCAGGGCTCTTAGGGTTACCTGTCAAATAATGTAAAAGACAAGTAATTCTAGTTCTTTCCAAATCCAAAAGACAAAAGGAATTCTGATTTTTCTTTCCATACATTTTCTGAAAGATCTAAAAAAAAGCTGATAATTTCTTAGCAGTAGAGGTTTGACATAGTTCTTTTTTAACTAAACACCAAGAACAGTGGAAGTCTGTTTAAATAAAAGTGTATAAACATATGAAAGTACCAGAGCTCTATATGTTGAGCCACCATCCAGAAAACAGCTCAGTGGTGAGCCCCTGCCCCTGAAGTTTCTGTGTTATGTGTAATCTTCAGGTACAAATGAAATGCATGGGATAGGGCGGAGGATGGCAAGGGCTCTGTCCACAAAGTCTGTACTGTGCACTAAAAGTTGTACGCAAGACAAAAGCATCTTTTTCTCCTCACTTTTTCACATGAGAAGTATCCTTTTCCCACATGCCTGAGTTTGCAGAGAGATTAGTGATACAGAATTTCCTAAGAGCTTATGGAGTCAGAAAGCTGTTTGTCTCCCTACTGCTTCTGCATGTGTTTCCTAGAGGCCTTGGTTGCCATGGAATTTGTGCTTTTCATCCTTGTGTATGAAAAGCACATTTCCAGAGTCCATGAAAAATCTGTTCAGAGTGTGGAAGACTTTGTTTGCAAAGAAATCAGTGTCTTGGCCAAGCTGAGCTTGAATGTGATTGGTCACCTTTTGGTGACAACAAATGGGCTCCTCAGGTAGATTAGCGAGACTTACATTGGCCTCCAAGTTGCAAACCATAAGAAGTTGAAAGGCAGCCCATATTTGAAAGTACAGTTTTTTTTTAAAAAAAAAAGGTTTTCTGATTGATATTAATTAAATGGAAAAGCATCATTCTACGTTTGTAGTCTTACAATCATGCTGAAAACAAACTTCAGAAATCTTGAAGTTTAGTATATAATTTTAGAAAAACAATTATTTGCCACATTAAATATCCACTTGTGCCAGTGTGGTAATGCACTCAGCTCCTCAGCAGAGTAAGCCAAGAGGGTCACAAGGTGAGAGCCATCCTGGACAACTTAACAAGAGACTGGCTCAAAATACAAAGGAGAGGGAGGCATGTGTGGTGGCACTTTATTCCCAGCACTCTGGGAGGCCGAGGCAGGAGAATTTTATATTTGAGCCTAGCCTGGGCAACTTAGTGAGACCCTGTCTCAAAATAAAAAATAAAGGTTTAGGGACGTACATCAGGGCAAAAACCCTGAGTTTGGTCATGTGCCACAGAAAGGGCTTGGGGAGAGGATGGTGGCTGGGGATGTTGTTCATTACTAGACTGCATCCTTTGAAGCCCCTGGGTTTAATCCCCAGTACCAAGAAAACACACACACACACACACAACATGTTTAGAACACAGCACAAGTCGTACTCACTCCACTGATTGTAATACTTAGATAGGTACTACTTCTGAAAGCCTCATGGTAGTAAGGCCCTTGCTGCTTAGCTAAGTTTGAATGCTTAAAAAGAAAACCTCAGTATTAGTAGCATGACCGATTATGATGGCTGAATTTTGCAGGTCTCATTCTGGAACATCGCCTGATAACACTGCACCACCACCTCCCCCTCCAAGGCCACAGCCCTCTCATTCTAGATCATCCTCCTTAGATATGAATCGGACCTTTACAGTCACCACAGGTAGGGTGAGGGAACCATAATATACATTATCATTGAATTCTAAAGTTAATCCAAGACACACAGCATTCTATTTCCATTTCTCTTACGAGGTCTTATTTTATATATTTATCTGAAGAAAAATATGAATTAAAGATACCAAATTTTTTAATGTCACATAAGGTTAGGATCAAGGTAGGGTTAGAGCAGGTAACAAAAATAAAGATGGGAGCCTGAGAGATGCCACAGGAAACAGTAAAAGGCAAAAGATTTCTGTGATCTGAAGAGAAACCAGAGTATACCAGAAACTTAGAGACGTGATTTGTCTGATGAAGAAAAGAATCATAGCTCCAGGATTTCAGTCTTTATCCACTGCCAATGTTGTGATTACATTGATTAAAATAGAAAAGTCAGGGCAGAGGGTGATGGTAGTTTCAGTAAGTTTGGAGTAATGTTGAGGAAAAGTAAATAATCAAGCCACTGGACATTTGGGGCTAGAAAGATTTATGTATTATTTGAGAATCATTTACATAGAAATGGCAGAATAGAGTATTAAGTGCAAGGAGAAGTTTGGAAGTCTTCTTATGTGATAGTGAAGGAACAAAAAGATACGGGATGGGATTGGAAGTAAAAATATATACTATTGTAGAAGTAGGCAAGAGCTTGTCAGGATCCCACATGTGACAGCTGATAGCAGTGGAACCTGGGGAAAGGTCACGACACGTGGCCATTGTGGCACATTTAAACCATTTTCTAAATAGCCACCTTCAAACACGAAGCAGTCTTAGAAATGTTTGTCTGGTGGTCACAGTCATTCACCAATTTCTTCTGTAAGAAAGTGATTGTGTATTTACTAAAAAGAAGGCTTGCATATTCACACAGGACAACAACAGGCTGGAGTTGTTGCCCATCCTCCTGCAGTGCCTCCAAGACCACAGCCCACACAGGTAATCCGCGCAGGTACTAATTACCGCAGGTCGGGTAACAGCCTTGGGATCAGTTCATCTCTTAGCTGTCTAGTTCTAGTTCACAGTTACTTGGAGTTCCAGGAATCACCTAATGACCATCCTTAATGAACATTTAATTTAGTTAAATATTAGCATTAAGTGTTTCACTATGATCTGGGTTATCTTTTGAAACAACATTAAAAATAAAGCAGATGTGGGCAACACACTTTCCAGATGTCCCCTCCTGTCCCTCAAAGCAGGACCTGTCTCTCCCTCAATAAATATTCTTTACTCTCAAAAAATAAAAATAAAGTAGATGATAATGTCCTGACAGCTGAGGGTTTGGTGAAAAGAATGGATTAGGTGATGAGAGATATTAGAATGGCCTCAGTGCCCTCTCCTAATACGTTACCACAAATAGAATGAAGCGCTGCACTAGCTGTATTGATAAAATGCTTTGGAACCACGTTAGTGGTTAGTAAAGTCAAGGGTCACCATGCAGAGGTGTAAGTAAAATTAAGACTTGAGTAGGGACTTGAAAGGGTTAGTGGCAGTTCCCAGGGAGAGAGCATTCCAGTCAGAAGGAGTGACATCCACAAAGGCACAGGGTGTGCAGGAGCCTAGCGGACTCTTCAGGGAAAGACGTGTTGATTCAGTACAACTGGAGGAGAGACCTGCAGCATCTTGGGAACAGAAACTGGGAGCAGGAGAGAGCCGAGCATGTTCTGCCAGAATTGAGGCTTCTTCTTTTCAGAACTAGAGAATTTTAAAGGGTAAAGAAGGGCAAGGCTTCTGACTTATCCCTAGAGCGTTCTTTCGTCATGGAACTTCTCATCTCTGTATTAACTTGTTTACTTATTGCTTCATCCTGCACTGTCAGCCTTATGAAAGGATGAACCTTTTTTATTTTTTCACTGTTGTGTTTATTGCGCCTGGCACAAAGGAGATACTCAAGATTTTAGCAGCATTGGTCTGCCAGAGGAATGGAGTCCAAATGGAAGACAACTGCCTGGCATGCAGGGAGGATAGTTAGAACAGTGCTTTTTATGTGCTTTAAAAATAACCACCTTTCAAAGAAACATAATGAACCATTTGGAAAAATAACTTTTTAAATGAACAAACTACTGTGCAGCTACCCAATGTAGAAAACATAGAAGTAGAGAATTGAGGCAGGATCAGACCCTCTTGTCTTCCATTGTACTTTGTTTGCAGTAAGAATTTTGAAAAAGTATCTTTTTTATTGGAGCTTTAGCATCATTTTTGGAGTGTCTTTCACATTTATAGCTAAATGTTTACTATAGTGTACTTTCATTTAAAACTGGAGATCGAACTCAGGACCTCATGCTTGTGAGGCAGGCATGGTGCCACTGAGCTAAATCACCAGCCTCAATTTCATTATTTTTTTAAAGGAAAAAAAAGCTTGTCTGAGATTGATGGACCAATAAATGCATGTTCCTCTTTTCTAAACCACTGTCCAGGCTCCTGGTCCTGTTGTTCATCGCCCAGTGGATGCTGATGGCCTGATGACTCACACTAGTACCTCACCTCAGCAGATACCAGAACAACCAAATTTTGCAGATTTCAGCCAATTTGAAGTACTTGCTGCATCAAATGTAAATGAAGACCAAGATGATGAAGCTGAGAAACATGCAGAGGTCTTGCCGGTCAGTTGTCAAGGGTTGATAGCTAATCTGTAGCAGTCTCTTGCCATATCGTGCTCTAAATCTTGCCCATAAACAGGAAGTTCTAAAGCCCAGTACCCAGGCAAGGGGGGAATCAGAGGCAGGGACGTCAAGTGAGTAAAATGTATGCTGCTGCCTCTTACATTCACTGGCTTGGTGCGTTCTTCAGTTTTACTGGCCACCAGCCCCTGCTGGTTACAGTGTAATGTTTACTGAAAATTAAAATCTTGGTGAAGCAGGTATGATGTGAAAAGACAAGAATACCTGGGCCTGGCTGAAGCACTGTGTTGCAGGTTTAATGGTGATGGTAATTATATGCTTTGATGAGGAGTTTCATGAGAGAAGAAGCTGTGGGCACACTCAGTGCATGCGAGTTGCCTTCGCTGGGCTTATTACACAGAGCCAGATAGGATCTTTGCAGTGTTCAAGAGACTGTCAGAGTCCTAGTCGCCAGAAATGTCTCTGCAAATATCTCGCCCAAATCGCTGCACATAAATGTACAGTTGGAGGGATCAGAGATTTCTGTTCTGATTGAACCTATGTTCCAAAAATTCATGTTTAATTGACTGGCATAATTTAAAGTTTTGTTTAGATTTGATCTGTGGAAAATTTCTTGTTTCCTCAAACCTGTAACTTTTTGCGTGGTCCTTAAGGGAAAGGATTGCACATAAGAAAACAAGGGCAGGCCCGGCAGCCAGGATACCAGGAGTGGGTCCCAGCCTAGTGGGTGTGCTGGCCCCCAGCCACAGCCCTGTTACCTCCTGTTCTCTTCCCTCAGTGCTAGAGGAAGGGCACCTCATGAGGATTTTTCAGGTTCCTCCTCATCCTCATTTCAGAGTTCTTGTCACCAAGAGTGTCTTCTTTGTGTTTCACTCTGATTTCTAGTATATTCTGTATTTATTCATAACAATGTATTACTTACACATAGTTAACAGTGCTAATATGTTCACCTCAGGTTGAAAAAGCTTCTGAACCTGCAAGTTCTCTCCGAGTTGCCAAAACAGATAGTAAAGCTGAAGAAAAGACAGCTGCTAGTGCTCCTGCCAATGTGGTATGCAGAAGTCTTTTATAATATGGAGAGTTGTAAACATATGAAGTTATATGAGGTAGTTTTTAGAAATAAAGGGAGCTAGAGATCATCTAAGCCATCCCCTTGCATTCAAGTGTAATGGACCCATTCTGTCTCAGATCGAGGTCTGTCTGTCAAATGGAGATGGCGTTCTATAATCAAGACCAGTGTGTGCCTAATCTTACTTTTTAAGTGGTTGTTCCATTTTTCCAAAAGAACTTCAATTCTGCTTTCTTGACATTTAGGTTTTACTGTGTTAGTAGTTTGGAGAATTCTTTTTATTTTTTTCTTGGTGGAGATTGAGTTACATTCTTTTAATTAATTGATTAATTTTTTTGAGACAGGATCTCACTGAACTACTAAGTTACCCAGGGTGAGCTAGGACTTTTTCTGCTTCAGCCTCCCAGAGTGCTGGGATTTATAGGCATGTGCCACTACATCTAGGTGTGAGTATTTTTAATAGTGAATTTCATGTTTGTCAACTCATGGCAATAGATGTTAAAAAGCATTTAACTAAAGAAATAACAATTGACTCTGTTTTTATTTGTTTATAGGTACAATCAGGTTATGATAGATTCTGAAATACCCTACTGTGTTTAATCCTATTGGAGGCAAATTCACAATCTCTTAACAAAGTGTTCATGTATTTTCAAGAATCCTAATTACCATACATATTAGCAGCATTTAAGAATTTCCAAGCTTCCCATATCTTTATAATAAGGTATTTCATGGTGGGCATAGTGGTGCATACTTACAATCTCAGTACTCTGGAAGGCTGAGGCAGGAGGTTTTCTGTGGGTTTGAAGCCAGTCTGAACTGCATAGCAAGACCCTGTCTCAAAAACCTAAAAAATAATGAAGATAGTAATGGATGCATCTTTCTGGAGGCTTCCATTATTTATTGAGTATTTACTGAACATATATTTATCCTAAAACTGACTTCTACAGTCTTATCAGATTAAGACCCCAAAGTGCTCTCTGGTACTGATTGCTGTGGGCATGAGTCACTATGCCCAGTATTGTACGTGGTAATGGGCAAATTCAGGACCTTGCACTTGCTAGGCAGGGGCCGGAACTCCTAAGCTAAATCTCCAGCCCTTGTTTTGTTTTTGAGACAGGGTCTCACTTTGTAGTTCCGGCTGGCCCCAAACTCACTATATAGCCCAAGCCAGGCTCAAATTCACAGCAGTCCTCCTGCTTCTGCCTCCCAATCCTAGGATTATAGGCATGAGCCACTATGCCTGAAATTGTTGTATGTGCTTACTGGGGATCAAGCTCCAGATTTTGTGCTTGCCAGTCAGGTGCCGGAACCACTAAGCTAAATCCCTGGCCCAGTATTTTTGGTTTTGATGTCAACTGAAGCATCTTTCTCTGTTGTACTTTTAAGTTAGCTATTGCCGCAGATTAATTGCTTTAGAGCAGCTTCTAATCTTTTTAAAAGCAAGTGGCTTAAAGAAATCAGTGATAGCAAAGTGCTAACCATGAATATGTTCAATAAATAGTCATGACTAATGTGACTCTTGTCTTCCAGAGCAAAGGCACAGCACCTCTTGCTCCACCACCTAAACCTGTTCGAAGAAGACTAAAATCAGAAGATGAGTTACGGCCAGATGTTGATGAACATACACAAAAGGCAGGGGTTTTAGCTGCTGTTCTTGCATCACAGCCTTCTATTCCCAGGTAGTCAAAGTTGTACCTAAGCACATTTAGTGAGTAGGCACAATGAGAAATCACAGTGAGACACACCAGACTGAAACACTACGGGTTAGACCAGTTCTTCAGTTCAGCGCAGGTTCTCAAGAGAGCGTCCTCCTTTCTTAGGAGGTAGAAATATGCCTCCTGCTTATTTCCCAATTAACTCCAATTCAATTTTAATGCCATGTAAGGAGAAGCAAGAGTTTTTAAAGTTGCCAGTATAAAATTTTACTAATACTTTAATTATGGCTGTCTTAGACTAGGATTTGGCAGGCTAAGGCTCCTGGATGAAATTTGGCCTATGTCCTGATTTTGTATGGTCCATGAGCTAAGAATGGATTTTACATTTTTGTGAAAGGTGAAGAAAAATATAACATACCACCTGATAAAATGGTGGCCTGCAAAGCCTAAAATTATTTATCTGGCTGCCTACAGAAAGTTTGCCAGTGCCTGCTCTATTTAACTTAAAACTCAGATATGTAATAGTAATTAGAACAGTGACAGCATTAAACTTCAGCTTCAGAAGGAGATACCTTTGGTTGACATTGAAAGTGAGCGATCAAGAATGCTCCTTCTCCTCTATGCTGGGAATTAGATCACAGAAAATGAAGAGAATTGAAAGAAATAAAGGTTATTTTTTTTTAACTCTTTTTATCCTCAGATCTGTTGGGAAAGACAAAAAAGCTATTCAGGCATCAATTAGACGCAATAAGGAGACCAACACAGTTTTGGCCAGATTAAATAGTGAATTGCAGCAACAGTTAAAGGTAATGCTTTCTGAATCTTTGAGAGTCTCTGGGCATAGAATTTGTGGAATTTGTGGGCAAAGTTCGAGTCATCCAGCATTTCTTACACTTACGTACAAACTTCTCATTGCAAAAGAACAGTGTTTTTAAAATGACTGGATGGGCCATCGGGTTTTTAGTTCTAGAAGGAGCTCTTAAAACTCAATTTTGACACACACTCCCTTACCTTACATATGTTATTAGTCCTACAATGTTTCTTAACTTTCATAAAGAAACTTAAAGAAATGTTGTGAGCTCAGATAGCTCCAGAATTAAATGCATGACTCCTTACATTCTGTATAATTAAGGGATGATTTGACTATTGTCAGTTGATTTTTTTCGTACAAGACAGTCCAATTTCTACTAAAAGAGCTTAAGTGTAAAAGAGATAATGTATATTGACAACTTAGATCATCTTACAGGAGGAAAAAGAAAAGGTGAACCCCACCTAACAAGAGTATTTCCATATAGTGTCTTCCACCACCTAATAATTGAGAGAAATGAGTTGTTCTTCTCATTATTTCAGTCCACTGTTTGATATATTT
Source organism: Thryonomys swinderianus (assembly GCA_004025085.1). Classification (NCBI taxonomy): domain Eukaryota; kingdom Metazoa; phylum Chordata; class Mammalia; order Rodentia; family Thryonomyidae; genus Thryonomys; species Thryonomys swinderianus. Next base: position 27,059 of record PVIC010004466.1, read on the forward strand.
AAATCCTTAGGAATAAAAATTATACCAATAATCAGTTTTGGTTCGCTTATGTTATTTGTACCCATAACTTAGAAACCTTTGGTTCTCAAACTTTATATATATAATCTGGGGTTATAGAAAGTTCAGGTTCTGCTGTAGTATATTTGGGACAGGACCTGAGAGCTCTGTATTTCTTTTCTTTCTTTCTTTCTTCCTTTTTTTTTTTTTTTTTTTTGAGACAGGGTCTTGCTTTGTAGTTCAGGCTGGCCCTGAGCTCACTACATAGTCCCAGGCCAGCCTTGAACTCATAGCAGTCCTCCTGCCTCTGCCTCCCAAGTACTAGGTTTACAGATGTGAGCCACCATGCCCAGCATTGTGGTATGTGGTACTGATTGCTGGTGGGCATGAGTCACCAAGCCCGGCATTGTGATATGTGGTTACCAGGGATCAAATTTGGGACCTTGCACTTTACAGCAGATTCTAGAACCACTGAGCTAAATCCCCGGCCCAGTACTCTGTATTTCTAATAAGCTTTCAGATGGCAAAGATGCTATGTTACTGTGGCCTCACTTTGTATAATAAGGTTGTAAACCACAAAGATTAGAATGGTGTCCATAAAAATATAAATGAATACACTTATTCCCATAATATATTCATACCCCTCTTCTGTGATTTCTCACATTGTACTGGAAATATTATCTATTGTACATTTGCTTGTGTCCTACTAAATCGAATTCTTTGGGGTAAATAGTAATCATTTCTGTTGAGGATAGCCATGTAATAGATTGCCTAGACTGAGATTCTTTTCAGTGATAAGAAGAAAGGTTATATTAGCATTTAGACCAAGAAAATATAAACAGGGACTGTTCTACATAAATTATGGTCATGCTTTCTTTTTCTCCAAAACTTAGTGTATATTACAAATGCCTTACAAACGTCCTTGAGTAAAAGATACTCATGTAGAACTCTTACAGTAGCAAACACTCATAGTTGTCAGGTGATTATGTGTTTGACCCATTATAAAGACAGGATATGAAATTTTAAGGACAAGCTTCCCTAGTAATGTACCTTTAAAATGACAATTTTATTAATAACTAATTTGAAAATTACTTTTCATATTACCTCTAAGAATAGAAAATTGAAATAAAAGTACCTAATAGGAAGAGGTCACTCTGGTTAAAACAAGACACTATCATTATGAAAAAGGGGGAAAAACATTTTGTTACCTAGTTTATATAACATGAAAAAGATTTAAGTTACTAAGGTCTTGTTTTCCTATTATGAATGGATAAGGAAATTTCCTTCTAAAGTGATGCACATTTAAAAACATGAGTAGCATGATCTTTTAGTCTTCTTAACAAATATAAACTGCTTTCTTGAAATAGAGCAGTTACTATCTGTTCTTTCATTTTTATCTACTTAGAAACATAACTTGGACTTTGCATCTTTTGCAGGATGTTCTTGAAGAGAGAATTTCCCTGGAAGTTCAACTGGAACAACTTCGACCATTCTCTCACCTATAAGCCAACTGCCGTTAACTGTGAACATACTCATTTTTAAGCAGGTTGGGGTTGGAAGCCAATTTGGAGACCCAGACATTCAGCTCACTGCTTAATTCAACATTAAATTTTATGATTCTGTTTTGCCCTTTATGTTCACCATTGTATTTAAGTATCTTTTATTTTTTAATTTCAACAATAAAAGGGTCAGGATGACTTTTCTGGAGGGTATATTGTATTTGTTGGTATACCACACCCTTGCTCTTCAATAGTAGTGGAATATGTAATATGGCTCATTGTGTTTATGTGGCCAGAACCACATTCCAGTTTGATTTAGAGTGAGCTTCTCTCTTACATCTCAAGTACAGACTCAGAAATCTTTGAAAGGAAAATTAATAATCTGCCAGTTGTCCTCTTTAGGTCTAGTATTCTACACAAAATATTCTGTGAAAAGCAGCAAAATAAATTTTCTATTTAACTCTATTTTAGAGAACTATGGGATATGGCAGTTTTCACCAGAAGCTAATTTAAAGTCTTCTTCTCTGCAGTAATGAGAATTCTTCAGGAATCACATGATGCTGCTTTTACATGTTGTACTGGGAAAGCAGCTCTGTATTTTCCTAGTTTGAATTTCAGCAGTTGCATCAATGACTTAGAAAGACAATGCGCACATGTGTGTGTGGTATTAGTTTAGGTAGTTGTGAAGACAAGTTTTCCTGCAGGTGAAGGGAGAGTGTGAAACCACTGTGCATACACTGTCCACGAGAAAACATTGCAGCTTTTGTGATTGATGCGCATAACTCTAAGTTTTACAGTGATTGCTTTCAGAGTTTGTATTTTAAAACTTCTTAGGACAACAATTATTCCCAGAGGAAATGGAAGCTTCCTAAGATTTCTAGTTCACCTGAAAGCTATTGTGCAGGTTTTTCCTATTAACAGAGTTCTGGAGTGTGTTCTGTTAGGGATAACATACTGTTTTAGAATTTATTTTCTATATGATACATTTTAATCACATTTGTAAAATTTCCATTCATTGCTGAGTGACAGCAGATACTCCCTTTAAAATTTATTCTGTGGGACTAGAGATAATAAATTGCATGGATATATCCAAATAGAACCAACAATGTGATTTTATACTAATAAAATAGTGCAATTATTTTTAACTTCTGTATATTTATAATAAGATTTTAACTGGGTGTGGTGGTGCATGCCTATAATCCCAGCCCTTAGAAGGCTGAGGCAGGAGGATCCCCATGAATTCAAGGTGAGCCTGCACTATGTGCAAGACCTTGTCTCAAAAAAACAAAAATAATTTTTTTCAAAGAATCAGAAGGAATCTGTAGTTTCATTGGTAAAACATGATATTAAAGTAGACCAGGTTCACAATCCTAGATTGTACCCTGTACCCAATACTTTAAAGAGATTACAAAGTAGAAATGAAACTGACAAGCTAAAATTTCCAAGACTAGTATGTGTATCTTTTAGATAACACTGAGTAGGTAAAATGTTGCTACTGCATATATCAGCTCTTTTCCAAGTGGCTAACAGGTTATGGTTCCAGTTTGTTAAACACTCAGAGGCTTTATCACGTTTTTGACAGGGCTACAATTCCTGAGTCTTGCTGCTGGGCGGCTCTCCTGGGACAGTCATGCATTACCACTGGTGTTTCAAGCTGACAGTAATATGTTGACAGCCCAGAAAAGTTTTAATTTTTGTATTTTAAAAATTCCTTTTTCAGGACCAGAGACATGGCTGTGGTGGAGCTCTTTCCCTGGATGCACAAGGGCCCTGAGTTCAGTCCCCAGCAGCACATACACAACATTTTAAAGTTTCTTGTTTATAAGGTCTAACAGTTCAGCTGTGTAGCAAAAAAAAAAAAAAAAAATTACAAAGAAACTTTCATTTCTTGTAATAGTACAATTTTAATGCTCTCTAAAGAATACATTCATATTAAGAATATTTAACAGGTATTTAGGAAAGTTGTCATTTACAATTACCTATGTATTTTTAAATCAATAATTGTTTCATGGAAATTTAGCTCAGTGGTTCCGGCGCCTGCCTCACCAAGCTCAAGGTCCTGAGTTAGATCCCTGGTAACCACATACAATGTTGGGTGTGGAGACTCACGCCCACCAGCAATCAATACCGCATACCACAGTGCCGGGTGTGGTGACTCACGACTGTCATCCCAGCACTCGGGAGGCAGAGGCAGGAGGACTGCTGAGTTCCAGGCTTGCCTGGGCTCCATAGTGAGCTCAGGGCCAACCTGAACTACAAAGTGAGAGCCTGTCTCAAAAAAAATAATAATTGTTTCATGAAAATTTTAAAGATTGTATCATTGATTTTTTAGAATGTTCATTTAATACCATTTTTCTGTTTTTCATGAAATCACTTTAAAACTTCACACAATATGCTTGCTGTCCTAGAAGTCATCACATCACATTATTTTAAATATTATCCATTAAAAATAACCAAAAATAATGGTTCAAAATTTTAGACACGTGGTTCTTAATATATTCTGCGTAACTTTATCAAGATGACAAAGTGGAAACCTGTGGGCCATCCTCTGTCACCATCTGGGACGAGGAGTCGTTCTGCTTCTGGCAGGATGTCTCAGGCAGGATGCGTGTCATCTGTGGGGGGGGCAGTGCCGCTCGTCTCTTCCTCCAGTCCCATCTCACGTCTCCACACTGCTTCTGATTGCCTTTTGGAGGACTGACAGCCAGAGAAATTTCTCATCCTCCACTTGGGTGGCACAAATCCATTCATGTTTTGGCCCTCGAAGAATAAATGCATCCTTGACATCTGTAAAAGCATTTTAGGTCTACTAATTACTTGGAAATGGCAAAAAGAAAAGGTGTTTTAAAATGAGGCGGGAAGATCGCAAGTTTGAGCCCAAACTAGACAATTCAGTAACAAGTGGAATTGTGTTTCAAAATTTAAAATGAACCGGAGATGTAACTTAGCTGAGAGGCTAACAGTTCAATTCTCAACACAAGAAAAAAAAAATTAGAATTGACCAATTCATCTTGAAACAAATGGTTCAGAGCAAGTACAAATCCAGTTTAGAATACAACTTTCTAAGATAACCTTGTCCTCATATAACCAGCTGTTATTTTAAAGGCCAAATGGTAGATACTGTGTTCTTAATTCCTTGTCTCAGTCATTCTAGAAGAAACTAGAATCGATAAAGGCCTTTACCAATAATTATAGTGATAGCTCGGCTATCAGATGGCTCCAAGCTTGAACTTTCCACTACTCCAACAGCAAAGTTTGAAGGAAATCTGCTCGGGGTTCCTAGCTTTTGCTCCATAGTTGAATCAAAAATCCCACTTGAGAAAACCTGTATGGGCTGAGTGAGTCAACGTGTCATGTCTCCACACACACCAAGGAGTGATGCTTTGGTCTAGTGCTGCTCTCACCCAGACAATATATATTGCTTTTGTTAGTGTATTCAAAGATTTGTCATTGGGGCTGGGGTTTGCCCTTCATTTGTACAAAATATAACCATGAAGAAATTTAATGATACAAAGCTTAAGAGAAATACTGTGAGAACCAAAATAGAGGTAATTGTGAAATTTGTTATAATCCTGGAAAAATGAACTTACAGGTTTAATTGTTGGGCCTCGGAACCATTTAGGTGGTTTTCTGGTATTTCTTAGGGGAAAAATAGTTGTTCTCAAACTTCCACTGTTTGAACATGAATTTTGGACAAATTGAGTTTAACAACCAAAGTATCACTGTATTAGAGATGTCAAAACCCCTCTAGACAGCCGTGATGCAAGGGCCAGTGAGGAAGCCAATTACTAGACTCAGCCGAAGGGTGCTCACTCACTGTCGGGTGAGATAAGTGTCACAGGGCAGAGTGGTTACTAGGGTGGGAGGGAACGTTTCATAGAGGAACCATACTCGGTAGTTACATGTAACTCTACCTGAGATCACCTTGCAGATGTTATGTAATCTCAGGAAATTTCCTACACTTGGTGTTCATGTTTTTCCTCAGGCTCAGATTTAGATGGAGTTTAGGGTATTGGGAAGGTGTTGTTGTCTTTGTTTTTTGGGTTTTTTTAGACAGGGTCTCGCTTTGTAGTTCAGGCTGGCCCTGAATTCACTATGTAGCCCAGGCAAGCCCGGAACTCAGCAATCCTCCTGCCTCTGCCTCCAGAATGCTGGGACTACAGGCGTGAGCTACCACACCTGGCACTGTGGTTATGTGGTACTGATTGCTGGTGGGCGTGATTCACCATGCCCGGTACTGTTGTATGTGGTTACCAGGAATGAAACCAGGGACCTTGTACTTTCTGGGCAGGCACCGGAGCCTCTGAGCTAAATCTCTGGCCTGAGGTGTTACCTTCTAATTGTTTGGCCCAACAAATATAAGAAATAGATATGGGTCCTTTCAAGCTGTGGAGTGATGACTAAAATCATAGTAGGTTTAAGAACGATTTATTTTTGTGGTAAGTCATATTTCTGTTGGAATTACGAATGAAATGTTTAAGTATATGAGTTAAGGAAGAAAATGTATAGCCAAGTCTGTAATTACCATTTAGGCTTTGAATAATGGAAAACTAATAGTCATTAAATTCATAGAAGAGTACTGTATATTAGATTAATAGATAAAAATGTAAAATTAATGGGCCGGAAGGTTAGATCAGTGGTTCCGGCGCCTGCCTCACAAGCGCCGGTCCTGAGTTCAATCCCCGGTAACCACATACAATGCTGGGTGTGGAAATTCACGCCCACCAGCAATCAATACCACATACCACAGTGCCAGGCATGGTGGCTCACGCCTGTAATCCCAGCACTCAGGAGGCAGAGACAAGAGGATTGCTGAGTTCAAAGCTTGCCTGGGCTACATAGTGAGCTCAGGGCCAGCCTGAACTACAAAGCGAGACCCTGTCTCAAAAAAAAAAAAAAAGTAAAAGTAAAACAGTGATTTAAGACTGTAATCTTCAGATAGTGGAGAGTGGTTAACCCTCAAAAACGACTCATGATCAAGTGAGGCTCACCCCTCTTTGTGAATTTAAAGTTGTTCCTAATGTCTAGGGTCATCAGCTTAATGCCACCTGTCACCCCTTTTGTTATCTCAGAGGTGGCTGACAATTTAATGAAATCCTAATGTTTGAGGAATTACCCATATGCTGGCAAATTATAATTCCAGTCCATTTGCTACTTTTCTATTTTAATAAGGAGCTTTATATAGAATAACTTTATAAAGATACTTGTCTCTGGAAGAAAAGCGGTACATACACTTGGAATCTGGGATGTCCTCTATGAGTAATCTGCGAAGGGTCATCGATGCAGTGAACTGGTAGGTGGTTTTTGAAGTCCTTTCAAATGGAGTATGCAATGTGCTCCGACTAGAAATAAGCAGTGTGTCATTGAAGAGGAAGAGAGTGAGATCCCGGATCTCTTCATAGGACCTGTGTCAAGGGAGGACAGCAGCATTTATTTAAGTGTGCACGCTGCATTAAACAGCTGGTCATCTTTAAATTGATGAGCCAGTGGATGAGATTTTTCATTCCACCACAAACCACATGAGTTCTCAGTCCTGGTCTGACGTACGTCCTTATCAGCATAGGCAAAAAGGAACACTGGATCATTATGGCTGTGTAAATTTTTTTTTTTATTTTTGAGACAGGGTAGTTCAGGCTGGCCCTGAGCTCACTAGGTAGCCCAGGCAAGCCTAGAACTCAGCAATCCTCCTGCCTCTGCCTCCCTAGGGCTGGCATTACAGGCATGAGCCATCACGCCTGGCACTGTAGAATGTTGTACTGATTGCTGGTGGGTGTGAGTCACCACACCCACTATTGTTGTATGTGGTTACTGGGGATCAAACTGAGAACCTTGCACAGCCTGTGCAAACTTTTATCAAGGAAAAACAACAACAACAAAAAATACTGTGCAAGATATATTTGGGTAGTCTGTGGGAAGGCTGTTTCATCTCTAGGACTGACAGGATGGGTAAAGTCTGTTTTTTCCCATTGACGTTTCATAGGCCTTCTTTGGCTCTCTATAAGACAGCAGAATGGAACAGAGCATATAAATAAATTCTTAGCTCCAATCTAGTAGTAGTTTGTTCTGTTGTTTACTTCATTAGCCTGCCTGAGACAGGCATGAAATGAAGTACTTAACTTCAGACCTAAAACTGAAAGACATAAAATATGAATACATCTACTTATATAAAAATCTCTCATGGAAGAAGGGCCAGGTATGTAGCTCAGTGGCACAGTGTATACCTGGCAAGGACAAGGCCCTGAGTTCAATTCCCCAATTCCCAGTGCCAGAAAAGAAAACAAATAAAAATTCCTGATGGAAATCTGTGCGATGGCATTTCTTAGATTCTAAGTGACTTTCTAAAATGCCAGAAAAGATTGCAGGCTAAATAGTATGTGATATCCTTTGAATGCAAGCCTGTTTGCATTTACTTCATTTCATATATTAATTTCAAGTGACATCTGCATTAGCAAATAACAAATACTGAGAAAGTGACTAGTTACATGTAAATGTACCTCGTGACATGAAATGATTTATCTCCAGATACGTTGTCATCTGAAGTCTAAATTCTAGTGGCAGACTCACAGCTAGTAATTGATATGTGAAGGGCATGGAAATTATCCCTTACAGTCTCATAAAAAGAAGCTGGATGAAGAATTGTCACAGTAAGCCACCAACCCTAACATAGGATAGACAGGTGGATACAGAGAATCAGAAAGGATAAACTGATCCTCCAGGAGCCAGGATCAAGGAGGAAGCCTTACAGGTTAACTGACTAGCTGGAGGTTGGTTTTTGGACTGACATGCATGATTAAAACCTTGGGTGCTCCCCAAGGGTGTTTTACCGCCAGGCATTCACCAAGTCCTCACTATGAAGCATTAAGAGCAAGCCCCTCCTTTTTTCTGGAGTTGGGGGCATCTTGAAATAGCACAGAAACTTCTGATCTTAACAAAAGCCTGTTCTGTAGGGGAACTCAGGCAGAACCTAACCGGTCCAGGAGAGAGGAAATACCTAACTCCAGCCCTCTGTACCCTCTTATCTTAGAGGTGAAGGGAAGTTCAGAAGCCTTATGAAGGTTGTAGCCCAGGGGCAATAGGCTCATTAAAACTAGGGCAAGGTGTCCTGCGCTTGTAATCCTAGCTGTTCTGGAGGCTGAAGGAGGAGGATCCCGAGGCTGAGGCCAGCCAGTCTAAGCCCACTTAGCAAGAACCCTTCTCAAAAGAGAAAAATAAATAAAAAACAGCAGAGTGGTAAGCAATAAGTTGGGTTTCCTGAGATTTGGAGTCCAGATACTGGAAAATATCTTGGGAAGTAAAGCAAGGTGGATTGATAGGACCCAGTCAAGATCTGACAGGAAAACTGGAACCCCAGAACACAACACGGCACAAGACCAATCTGCACTTTGTCCCCAGCTCCTGGGTTGTGATTCCTAACAAAAGAATAGACTCTACAGAGCCACAGTCAAAGCGGGAGACTGCAGGCGCCTTTAGGGAGAAACACAGGAATGGAACAGACCAGTGGATGCAGTCTGCTCCAACAGAGGCCGCGGAACTCAGCAGCCACAGGCTGGCTTCATTTTGGGAATCCCAGTGGACGCTCCCACAGTGACTGGGTAAGATCCAGCCAGGGAAGCCATGGTCAGGTAGCCATGGTCAGGCCAGCAAGTAACCACAGAGGGGTTTGAAGCTTAGCCTGCATCTCTGTGGATGTGAAAACCCCAGAACTGGTGCATGCACACTCAGGCACACACACTCCCCAGTGCCTTCTGCCTGCCGGCTGGACAACATCTACCCTGCACGGGCTCTGGAGGGCTTATCTACAGTGAGAACTCAGCACATCCACTGCCCCCAACTGCAGACTCCAGAACCACACACTGGAAATCACAGAGAAAGTTTGTTTGTTTGACTGATTGTTGTTTTATTTTTGTTTGGTCAGTTGTTCTGTGTGTTGCTTTTTGGTTTTGTCTTTTTCTCATCTTTCCTTCCTTCTTTTTTTCTTCACTAGTTTCCTCAGGTTTGGAAAATCTTCCTTTTTCTTTCTGCCTTGCTTCTATTTTCTTTCTCTTTTTTTCCCCCCTCACTTCACTTTTATTTTTCCTTTTCTTTTATTTTTTTCTCTGTATATTTTCTTTTTCTTTCGAGATAGGGTCTTGCTTTGTAGTTCAGGCTGACCCTGAGCTCATTATGTAGCCCAGGGGCAAGCCTCAAATTCAGCAGTCCTCTTGCCTCTGCCTCCCTAGTGCTGGGGTGACAGGTGTGAGCCAGCACGCCTGGCACTGTGGGATGTGGTACTGATTGCTGGTGGGTGTGAGTCACCACACCCAGTATTGTTCTTTGTGGCTACTGGGCTTGTCGAACTCAGGACCTTGAGCTTCTAGGCAGGCACTGGAACCACTGAGCTAAATCTCTGGCCCTGTATTTTTCTTTTTTTGTTCTTCTTTTTTTAATCTTCTATTTCTTAACAGTTATTTCTCTTACTTTTACCTATTGTCTACTCTGTAATAAGATCCTTTGGACTGCATCCCCCTTCTTTTTCAAATCATCAAGTTTAAAGTTTCAAAGTTTTCCTCTTGCATTTTCTCATTCCCAAACCCTGTTTACTAGTACAACTGTAATCTTTCTTAACCTTCTGATAGTTAACTCTGTAAAATTACTGTTGAATACTTTTCTGCCATTAGCAGAGATATAGTTGCATTCAGTACATATTAGCTGTAAGTCAATACCTGAGCTATCTTAATGTTTACATCATTAATTGTTGATTTCCTCTCTAGAATTAAGGGTGATACATATTTGGCTCTTATGATCTGTTAGTATCTGATTTGTCTTGGACAATACTACTACAGCTGATTGGCTTCATATTAACAGTCTCAAAATTGTTGCACCTTCTCTGTAAGACAATCCTCACACTGCCTTTACAATGACAGTAACAATACTAGAATACATTCCCAGAGACTTTGGCACAGCACTAGCTACACTGCATTCTCCATTCCCAAATTAACCAGGGACCCAGAACTTGGGACTGAGGCAAAGGATTATAGTGCGCTCACCCAAATTACATCACTAAAAAGCAACTAAAGAGATCTCTCTACTAGCAACAGAGTCTCTAGACTGTAAACATCCACAAACCTAAGCATAAAACCAACCACAGACAGTAGGAAAATGCAACAAAATACCTCCTCAAACTCCCAACTCCCCTGAAGTCAATCCAGAGGAAAAGGATGGAAAACAGCTTTAAAAGGAACTCAGTAGGATTACAGAAATAATAATAAAAAAGAAGAGCTTTCAGAAAACACTAATAAAATGAGTGACAAGCTAAGCAAGATGACACAAAACATGATGAGTTTACCAAAGAATTAGATTCTATGAAAAGTTTCCATTAGGAATCTAGGTTAAAAATTATATTGAGGGGGTGGAGGGTTAGCTCAGTGGTCCTGAGTTCGATCCCTGGTAACCACATACAATGCTGGGCATGGAGACTCACGCCCACCAACGATCAATACTGCATACCACAGTGCCGGGTGTGGTGGCTCACGCCTGTAATCCCAGCACTCGGGAGGCAGAGGCAGGAAGACTGCTGAGTTCCAGGCTTGCCTGGGCTACATAGTGAGCTCAGAGCCAGCCTGAACTACAAAGCGAGACCCTGTCTCAAAAAAAAAAAATTATATTGAGGGCTGGGGATTTAGCTCAAGTGGTACCACACCAACCTTGGACGCACAATGGCCCGAGTTTGATCCCTGGTACCACACGCACACAAAAAAAATTACTGAAAGTAATAGTAGCAGTGGCACCTGCCTATAATCCCAGTGCTCAGGAGGATAATCCTGAGTTCAAAGCCAGCCTGGGCTGCACAATGGGTTCAAGGCCAGCTCAAACTGCATAGTGAGACCCTGTCTCAAAAATAAAAAATAAAATCAGCAAAGAAATTATTTCCATGACAAGGAGTGCCTCATGAAATTCATGACCACTAAATCAGCATTACAAAAAATGATCAGAATAGCCTAGAAACACAGGCCAGCACCCCAATAAATCACAAAGAACTGAAACAACTGGTACAATGAGCAACCAAGACTTTCTGTTTTTTCCTTCTTTTCTCATATATTTTTTCTTTACAGTGCATTTTTACATATACCATCCATGCTGGACAACAGTAACTCTTCTCCCTCTCTCATTACAGTGTGCCTCCATTCCATGCTGGACAACAGTAACTCTTCTCCCTCTCTTTCTCATTACAGTGTGCCTCCATTCGCAAACACTTTTGTTTGCAAACAGTTTGGTTCACAAACCAAAGCATTTGGCAAATTTTTGCTTTTGTTTGCACACTCTGCCTCTTGTGATAAACATGACAGCCATCTTTCCCACACGAACACAAATGTCTTTTTCAGAATCATGGAACGAATTAAGTTCATGAATCAAGACTCCATTGTATCTGTCTTTTATTTCACACTTTATATATATTGAGTCTTTCATTTAAGAGAAATGAAGAATGCTGGAGAAGGAATACATAAGGCATAACAATATCCAGAAAATGGAATAATTCCTAGCACACCAGTGGGTTTAGATTTGCTGGCTTGGTAGCTAGTTTCTTTCTATCATCATCCTCTTTTCTGTTGCTACTAATGAAAAACAGTACAATGAAAGAAAACAAAAAAGTGATACAAGTGCTGCTGTAATTTGTTTGGCCTTCATATACCTTTCATTTTTGTAGTAATTGCACAAATTAAGGGAGTTAACTTCCCTCCGTTTGGCTGCTATGTTGCATCATCTTTGCCGTTAATAATGAAAACCTAGTTCGCCCATTTACTAAAGCAGAAATCAGTCAATTATACCCTACCACCTGTTTATGTACATAGTTTTATTAGAACACAGCTGCACTTGTTCATGGTTATCACAGTGTTTATGAATAGTGTATTGTTTTGTATTATATTGTTTATCAACTGTTGCCACTTAGATCGTTTGGCCAGAAAAATCCTAAATATTTACTCTGAACCTTTGTAGAAAAATGTATCCATCTTTGTTCTAAGGGAGGAATAGAGTCCATGTCTTACAAGACGTCGGCATCTTTCTGTCTTTTGTTCTTACACTTCTGTGCACTGTGAAAGCCACATATGGTGAGGTCATTTTTAATACTGATGTCAACAACTACCTGAGAATAACAACGGGTCCTCTCTGTACAGGTAAGTGGGTCACTGGGGTGAGATCCACAGCACTGAAATCTTATCTCAGGAGGAAACTTACTGGCCTGGAGAGGTTCTGCTTTTAAGGAGTTTGATTTTGCAGAGACAACCATTTTTTCTCATTCTACCCAGGAGCTGCCCAGAAGGCAGTCACAGTGATATGGTGCCTTCCACTATCTTGAGGGCTGTGTGACTTCTCAGCCCAGTGCAAAGATTTGCAAGGAACTGTACCCAGCACCAAATAACCAGCACCCCAACAAGTAAGACAGGTGCCTGCTATGAAGAGCTCTGAAGCTGAGACAATCACTCTTTACCTTTGAGAGAAACTCACTTCTTCATCACAGCGCAGCTGGACTACATCTTGGACCCTAATCAGATATCTGTTTGCTTCTGATAGAGTCTATAAAATCAAAAAATTAAAAGCACATATAAATGTTTCAGTGACTACTACCAGGGCAGAACTATTTGATAGCCCAGAATACGTGTTGACTAGAACTGAGTTATGGAATGATTAATTTTTGTTGCTTTCTATAGAAAGAGCACAGAATCAACAAGGCCAACATTTTAAGATGTTGTTAAACCTTTTAAAACTACTGATAATGTTTTGTTTGCACGTTTTCCTAGTGCCAAAAGTGTGGGGAAGGGGACAGAAATGGAGCTGTGAAGTAAAGGAAGCAAATGAACTGTACAGGTCCAGGCCGCTGTACTCTGATCTCTTGGTGTGAACAGTGACCCAGATGTGAGACTCTGTAGACTGTGAGCCCCAAGAATTTGGACTTTTATAGTACAGTAAACTCCATTTTCCCTACCAAAGCAGCTCCATCTTGCTTCTCCAATTTGGCCAACTAACTATAATATCTCCAACCAATACTCTAGGTCCCTAGCCTTTCCACGTTGAGCTCCCCCTAAGTGCCAATTGCTAGAAAGAGAATCATAGCTCAGACATGATGGAGGATGCAGAAACATGGTGAGGATGCTCCCAAGGCTGTGAAACATTAGGGAAGAAACAGCGCACAGCTGGCGGAAGCTTCACAAAGAAAATAATGACTGACTTCAATGTTTAAAGAATCAGTGTCCAGTGGACCAAGAAAGGAGGTCGATTTCAGAAAAGAAGAGAATGTGCACAGAACAAATGAAGAGAGACTATGTTGTTGGAGAACGGAGAGGAGGTTTGTACGGTGTGACCAGTGTAGGGCAGGCTGTCAGAGGGCTTGGTGAGGTTCCAGAGGAAATGGAGTGCTAAGACAGTGTAAGAACCTTCTCCAGGCACTGTGGTGGGACAGGTGGCCCCACCCTGGAAGGAGCTGCTCATCACAGTGCCACCAAGCAGAGTGAAGACTGTGGAGAAGCAAGATCAGGTCACATGTGCCTCTGAGGCAGCATGCATGCAACCAGCATGGGAAGTGTAAGATATCCCAGGTCTCTGGTAGTGGCAACCACGAACATGTGTTGGCTGTGCTGGGATCTGTGTGTCTTCTTTTACCAATGATGAGGATGTACTCATGAGCACAAGATGAAGCAAGTACATACGGGGCATCCCCAGATGCGTCTCTGTATATCTGACAGCTGCTCTTTCATATGGATGTTTTCCTTTATCTAGAAAAGAAACTGATTTTACCCAAATGGAAATCATAATGTTTGTGTTTATAAAATAAATTGGTTATAATATTTTAGAGCTCAGAGCTTGCTATTTCTCTGTAATAAAAAAAACCCTCACATTTTATACCCATTATTTTATACAAGGACAAGTAACAATGCTATTCAAAGGAACGTCTTCTAGGTACATACACTGAGCCCAGATTAACATACGCACAGTATAATGCTGTTATTTTCAGAATAAGACTACTGTGCTCCAACATACTGAAGTCTTTTGGAGAATATTATTACTCTGCTAATGGAAGCAGAAAGCTAATTTATACCCTAGTCCTTTCATGAGAAGGATCATACATTCGTGTTTTCTTTCCGCTGTCTAGAAAAATCAATCCAAATTTCAAACTTGAGTTAGTAAAGGTTTTACTCTAGTTCTACAGCTACCTGAGAATATGCTGCCTCACGTGCTCTCACTTGGGACAGATGCTGTTAATGTACAAAATCACTGGAGTGAGGGTATCCTTCAAGACAAGCCACCTCAGGACCTTCAAGTTATGAGTTCCACAAAAGCTCGGTAACATTTTTAAAGGAACATAGATGCTTATTGGCAGCTAACCTGATCTATATAATCTTTGTATGTTCTCATTTGGTCAATTGCAGTGGTCAGGTCCCCACGGTCAGTGTGTTCTGCCGGAGTATGAAGCCTCAGAGCACAGAGAAGACGAATGTACTCTTCAAACCTCCGGGATGGGAGCAGCAGCAGCCCCGGCAGGCTGCACCAGAGAGAAGGGAGCACAATTGAGGAGTGTCCCCCTCCCAAGGGCCTGGCTGTGCCCCCCTCAGACTCACCTCAGCATGTGGGTAGCAATCGTCTTATCATGCCTCTTTAAGAAAGCCCGGAATGCTGGTGTTGTCTCTCGGCACTGAGAGGGGAGAGTGACCAGGTCAAAGCCTGCCTCTGAGATAGCCGCAAGTGTTGACCTCTCCATCTAATCAAAGTACTAACAAAACTACTGAGTCTTTTAGCTCACTGAGTATAATGTATTACTATACCACAGACCAAAGCCTACTGTGGAGCTTGGCAGCAGAGACACATAGTGACAGGTTGTGCAGTCATGTGGGCCTGGTTGAGAGTTGGAATGAACTGAATATGTTACCCTGTAAAGTTATTCAACTTCTCTAAGGCTCAGCCTTCTCACTTTAAAATGGACATCAGACCTAAATTATGCAAAGGGAAAAAGTTCTATCCATAAAGTATCTATCATGCAGTAAATGTTACTTTATTTCACACAGGGAGAACTCCACTATGATGATATTCACCTTTAATACTGCCATTTATCATGTTTTCTGTAAAAGTGCTTCACTGTATTTAGTTAATGAGTGGTTTGTTGTTATTGTTTTGATTTTTTTTGTTTCTTTGAGACAGGGTCTCGCTTTGTAGTGCCGGCTGACCTTGAGCTCACTATGTAGCCCAGGCTGGCCTGACTCTTGGAGATCCTCCTGCCTCAGCCTCCCAAGTGATGAGATTACAGGAGTGCACCACCACACCCAGGTGGCAATGTTTCATTATTCATTCATTGTCATTAAGGAACCCATGAAGTTACTGTCTTCCATGCAGGAGTTTCACGTCTACATGATGTCAGTGAGCACATTTGTAAAATACAAATATTCACTGATTTCAATAATATTAATAACTAATGTTCATTGCGTATTTCTAGGTGCATGCTATTCTAGTGAAGTGGGTACCATTACTGCCAAGAAGGCTGGCACCAATGTTTCTGATACACATGATTCTGCTCAGTTGCTGTTCTCAAGATCAGTGCTAGGAAACTGACTTAGGCACGAAGCTTGTGCATTATCAAGTTGTGCTGAGGACTCCCCACCGAACCCTAGTGGGGCTGCTCCATCCTGCAGTGCACCTCAACTTTTCCCAAGGACCTTTCCTGCCTTTGATCTTGCTTTTGCTCATTTAATTAGCTCTTCAAAAACCTAGAGGATCAGCCCCGGGGTGTAGGCAAGATAAGGAGGGCTGCAGTGCAAGTTGTCCACTCACTGAGAGTGAGCCCTGCAAACCTCTGCTCCCCTCAGCCCACGCTGGCCTTGGCCTGGGTTCTTTGGTCTGCTGGCCCCTCTCCACCCAAGGCAGATGTTTCTTTTATATCCCTCCAGGAAATTTACATGACACAAATCGTCCAGAGAGCTGAACTTGTCAAGGCCACGGAGAGTGTTGTGGCAGAGCTCAATCAAAGCTCACACCTGCTTCATGGCGTGGCTGTTGACACTCTCCTGTCGCTGAGCCACAGGGCAGCCCGGGAAGGTGGGACCTGAGCTGCGTGTGAAGATTCACCCAGCTCAGCAGCCAGCTCCTGGGCACCGCTGTGTGCCGAGCACTGTGCCAGCCCTGTCCTTGGAGCGCATAGTATACGGGAGGAGGCCTAAGAGCCAGAGCAGAGAAGTGACCCTGTGGGTGGCCTGGTCACTGGGGCTACATGCAGCACAGCTCAGGTCTAATGAAGGGTCATCCACAGGCACTCAGACCATTTACCTTCTCAATAGTTCTCAGAACAACAGGATAATTGTTGAAGAAATTGGTATAAGTATTCAAGTGGCTCCCAAACTTGATAAATATGTCCCCCACACAGTGGGCTGGGCCCCATTCCTGCAGTCTGTCTCTCAGGTTGTCCCGAAACTGCCTGCAGTGGGAAGAAAGCACATCGTACACTGTGAGCCCAGGAAAGCCTACAGACTTAGGCACCCCGACGCAGTGATCAGCATGGCCTTTTGTGGCCTCCTCTTTTACAGCCCCTACCGGATTGTCATAAAGCTGGGCCAGGCAGGTCTCACAGGACAGAGGGGCTGGAAGGTGCAGGTGGGAGGTGGCTGTGAAACCCCTGCACCTTCACCTTAGGTCCTTAAATCAACACAGTGCACGTCCAGCCTCAGGTGAGAGGAGGAGGAGCATCGAGACGGCCCAGCCCAAGCCTTGCGGGGCTCTGGGGCCTCCGCCACCACGGGCCTTGAAACCCAGAAGAGGCCAAGCCACCTTCTTGCCACTGTAAGGGTGGGAGACTCGCAGGTTCCGAGAGGGGCCATCGAGGCGGCACATGCTCGGCCTGTGCCACTTTGCTGCGGGCAGGAACGACCGTTCTCCTCCCGCGTGTCACACACACAAAGCGCGCGTGCTACTCAGCCACCCGGCCTTGGGCCCCGTGCGCAGTGCCCTTGAGCCGTGCCCCTCGCCGCCGCTCGCCAGGCCCACCGCTCCCACCACACGGCTTCTTGCTTCCTGAGTCCCGCCCACCACGGTGCCCAGGACCGCGCGCCCAGGCCCTGAACCCTCCGGCACACAGCGCGAGCTGGTGGCGGGCGGGCCACGAAGCACCAGCCGCCAGTGCTTGCCAAGCCGAGGGGCCCAGACACACTCACTCACTTACCTGTTCAGACTTAAAACCCGCAGAACGTCCGAGAAAATGATCTGGACGTTCGCAGCGCTGAGGATAGCTCTATTCGAGGCCAGGGCAGCCCGGAGCGGGGCCGCGTAGATGTCCCTCACGGCCTCCAGCGCCCGCACGTACCGCCCCTCGCTGCGCAGGAGCTCTTCCAGCGCCGCGCCCCGCCTCTCCGCGCAGCCGCTCTCCGGGCGCGCCCGCCGGCCGGCCGAGGTTGACAGAGGCTTCTGGCCACACGAAGGCCGGAAACGGGCTTCGTCCTCATCGCAAAGCGGCGAGCAGGACAGCGGCGCGGTGTCCTGGAAGAGACCACAGCGCCGGGGCTCCGAGGGCGGCCAGGGTGCGCGCAGGGTCGCGGGCTGCGGAGAACGGATTCCGACCGCATGGCCGGCCCACAGCAGAACAGGGATTGAAGGCCCCGCGGATGAGCCCTCGTCTCCCGGAACGCCGCTGGACGCAGCAAGGACACGTCCTCCCTCGGAGACGCAAGGGACACCCCCCACCCCGTCATGTCTGCGGAGCTTTCGTCTGGCCTTCCTCACCGCGTTGCCTTGCGCATGCGTGGAAAATTTTAAACTCCCACACATGTGTTTTGATTGACATCGAATAGACGTAGGAGGCAGGAGGACCCCTTCTCCATTTTATATTTCGGCACGTGTTTTGCACTCAGTGTTTAACCAAACCCGACAGTTTAAAAAGCTCTTGCATATCTTGTGCTGTCCGAGAATTTCAGTATTATTAATTTATCATTGTAAAGCCAAGGACGACTTTTTTTGGGGGCACAACTTTTACATGTAGGACAACTCATCTTCAAGTAAGAATAAATTAAAGTAAGTCTGTTGTTTATGGTTTAAGTAAACTTCATGTTTAAAATACAGCATGGAACAGCAAGGATGAATGCTATAGCATCCTTCCCAAATCAAGTCAACCAAAATTTCATGAAAGTAATTTAAGAGGAAAAATGAGAAAACTAACTCTCTTGGAAAACTATAAACACACTGCTCTTGGTTATTTAGGTTCCATCTTTGCACAAATAGTTGTATATGATCTCCATTTAAATATAGTCATAAAACTATACATCTGCACCTCACTTGACAGATGGCTTGGAGCCCATGTTATATTTTCTATGTATTTACTGACCTATACATTTTATTTTATTTTATTTTTTGTTTATTTTGAGACAGGGTCTCGCTTTGTAGTTCAGGCTGGCCCTGAGCTCACTATGTAGCCCAGGCAAGCCTCGAATTCAGCAGTCCTGTCTCTGCTTTCCGAGTGCTGGGATTACAGGCGTGAACCACCACACCTGGCTATACATTTTTAAATATTGGTCTTAACCAACTTTTTGTTTTCTTTTTTATGTTTTAAGACAGGGTCTCACTATGTAGTTCAAGCTAGTCTTGTACTCGCTATGTATCCAGGGCTGGCCTCCAATGTGGAGTGATCCTCCTGCCTCAGCCTCCCAAGTGCTAGGAGTACAGGATGTGCACCCCATCATTTAAGTTTCAATCGTGAACCTTTTGTCTTTAAAGCGTGGTCAGATGTTACTATCTTTAATAATCATGCTCGCCTTGGTGGTCCCTGGAGATGGAGCTGGGAGAGAGGGGAACCTATGCCCTGAAATCCCTGGCCTGACGCACTCGAGGTGTTGTGGGCCCTGGAAAACCTGGGGTCTGAGCCTAGGACCTCAGGAGTGACTCATGTTGTTTTTTTCTCTCCCAGTCATTAGACCTCAGGGAAATCTTTTAATTTGTCTTGCTCTAGTTCTTCATCTGTGGCTACCGATATCTACTTTCAAGCCTTCTGAGAATGAAATGTGACAGCGTGAGCATGTGTTGCTGTAGACAAGTACCCCCTGGAGGCTACTGGTTTCTGTTGCGCGGGACCAGCCTTCCCCTTACAGCAGCCTGCTCCCTGCGTTGCCTTCTTGCCCAAAAGAACAGATCTCTAATCCTCATGTTGATCTGAGTCAACCTTATACGTCAGATGGTAAGTTGGTGGATGAGTCAGAAACTGTAAACCTTTACGTCCATGTGTCATTTCTTTAAATGATGTCCAAGGACGGGAAAATCATGGAGTTTTACACAGACTGCTTTTCTGCCCAGACGTCACATCCCCATCCTTTTAACTCAGCTGCTTTTCAGTCCTGGGCTTATTCAAAAGAAAAAAAAAAAAATCAACCAGCTGAATTCCCCTCGATTATTTTTAGGGTTTCCTTTCCCTGAGGGAAACGTACAAAGAAAACACAGAACTAACCAAATGCAGCCCGAAGCTTCACTGTTAGGAACGGTGTGAAAGGGAATGCGTCGTGTGAGTGGCTTACCGGCTTGCGCGGCCCCTCGGTATGGAGACCACTCTTGCGCAGACTCGGCTTTGTGTCCTCAGGGTTGTCTCCCGTCACATTTCCTTCCTCAGGATGAAAAGGAGAAGAACACACTATAAAATTCACCTCACATCCCCTTTCCAAGCGTGTTTGTTTTCACATTTAAATATAGTTTATTCTTCACTTTACCTTGTTAATTGTTCTTGTTGTGCTCTCCTTATAAATTAGCACATTAAAAAAAAAAAAGTTCCCCACCCAGCAGCCATCCCAGCACCATCCCAGGCCGACCCTAGCAATGGAATGGTGACCCCATGTTATATCAAGAGATAATGATGACAAATGGTCACCCCTGCTGCCCTTCCTAATACAGATGAACTCTGTGGGTAGCCCTGATACGCTGACAGAGCCTGGAAGAAAAATTTCAATTTGTAACCAAGACTCCTTTCCCTACTCTGGCAGAAGTCAGTTTGTTTGTTCTAGCTGGGGGCTTCCTCATGGTCCTGCCCCAGAGCTGCAACAAGCAGCCCCTGAGTCTTTCAGTCATTTCTTCGGTCCCCCTCGAGCGTGCCTGTCCCATGCCAGCCTGATATATCTATATATAGGTATACATATAGATTAGATATATATTTATGCTTGTGGCCATGTGAAAAAAATCTACCTTACATTTTGACAAAATAATTGTTTCTCCCTGAGTGAAGCATTCTTTTTTTTAGATTAAAGAATAGTGCTCATTATTTATCGTAGAGAAGTGATCACTTCACCAAATGAGGAGGCTCAGTAGTTGTCGAGGTAGGAAGTAATTGCACACGTAAAATGAAAGTCAAACTTTCCAGGCCAAGATTGGGATTAGAAAAATCAAAACAGCATAGAACTTTACCATGGATCTCACAGGTAAGGAAACTGCCCTAAGGTGAGATCCCTACCACCTGTTAGGTGTTTGGACCTCATAGGCCCCCCCAAAGCCTGTGTGTTGGGAACAGGAAGCCAGCCTGTGGCGCTGTTGAGAGGGAGCAGATCGCTAGGAGGTGGAACCTACTGCCAGGAAGTGAGGTCATGGGACAACCCTGCCCTTGAAGAGGTCATTGGACCCTGGTCTCGTTCACTTTTTGCTGTCTGGCCTCCATGAGGTTAGCAATTTGTTCTACCTCGCCACAGGCTCTAAAGCAACCAAGCCATGTGATCAAAACATGAAACCATGGAACCTGTAAGACAAAGTAACCCTTTCCTCCTTTAAGTCGGCTTTCTCAGGTACTTTGCCTTTCATTAACAGAAACCTGACTAACATTTAGCCTACCATACGTGGCCACCCAAGCATACATGAAAATTCAGGTGCTGTTCTGCCTTCACCACAAGCCTGTGCACTCTTATCTCTGGATCAATGACAGCTATTTTTTAAAACACAAGTTCTTCTTTGGGGATAGGAAATTGATTTGGCATAATGATTTTATTTGGAACTAAAAAATGGAGACTTCTTTTTCTAGATTATACATAGTTAGCAATTGTTAGGATATTTAAAGCCTATTTTTATATTACTATTCCACATGAATTCAGAGGCAGTTAACAGGACCCACACACTGCAAATTTAAGAGGGAATGATTATTTAAAAGGCTTGTGCACTTCTGCCTTCCTCGTCTCCACAATGTAGAAGAGACAAATGCACAGAGTTGAGCTTTGGTCATGTGGTGGGAATTGTCCTGTAGGGGGGAGGACAGGCAGACAGTGAGTCTTCCGGAGTCAGCCTAGTCTTGGCTGATGTTTTTCCCAGAAGGTGCTGTGCTTCCTGGGTCAGGGGCCAGAAATGGGTGTGAGGAGGAGAAATGCAGGTTGAGCTCAGAAGTCATGGTGACTCCGGTATGACCCCTGACCATGGGGCCATGGTGTCAGGGCAGACACTAGAGGGACACGAAGCAGGATGCCAGATTATGTGTAATATGTTCGTCGATCTGACAGACAAGTCTATTACACAAGCTTCTACGGAATACCTTAAAAACATCTCAGAGAAGCGCTTATTTCCCTTCCCACGGCTGTGGGTTTATGTTTTCTTCTGAGCAAATATCCAGTTTAAAAAATAAACTTTAAGGTGTGGAGAAAGTTAGTGTCTATTTTGTTCTAATTCAACGCCTGGGTTTAAACTGCGGTTCTTCCTCTGAGGGCCCCCCACACTTTGAGGGGACTTTCAAACACACTATTAAGTATTCACTATCAAAAACCAAGTCAGTCTAACACACATTATTTCTAACTTGATTTAAAAAAAATAGCATCAAAGAAGCTGCCAGGTATAAGGGACTTGAGTGCTTCTGTATTTTATTCTGGGCAGACAATGCCATAGCAGCAAATCCAAGCACCATGCTTTCCTTTATTAATAAGTTTAGGTGTGTAAGCCAACAGCACTGTGCCAAA
Organism: Thryonomys swinderianus; assembly: GCA_004025085.1. NCBI lineage: Eukaryota > Metazoa > Chordata > Mammalia > Rodentia > Thryonomyidae > Thryonomys > Thryonomys swinderianus. Next base: position 49,467 of record PVIC010004466.1, read on the forward strand.
AACGTTGCAGAAGGAACCTAAGAAAGCTGAGTGTAGTGGCGTGTGCCTCTAATCCTGGAACTCAGGCTGGGACAGGAGAATCACTCTGACTTCAAGGCCAGTTTGGGCTACACAGCAAGTTCAAAGGGCTTAGAGGCCTTAACTGTGTTTATTAAGACTCCTTTTGGGGAGATGCTTGGTGCTGGGAAGACTGAGGTTTGGGGAGGCTTCCAGCAACTGCAGGCCTTGAGTTCACAGAGCCCATGGGGCAGAGGCCCCCGCCCATGCTGGGGCTGCCTCCTTGTGCACTGTGCTGCTCTCTAGTCCGGCACTAACAAATCACCCTAGCTCATCAGGCTGAGAAGACAGGTGATTTGCCCGCTCAGGACTCAGTAGCCTGCTCTTTCTGACAATCCAAATGGTGAGGTTATGTGAGGGGCACGAGGTATCTCATGGCTTGGGACATCAAAGATAGGCAGCTTTTCTGTGAACATAAGTGGGTTCTGAAGGAACCCCTTGTAGAAATCAGCTCCGAGAATGACAGTGCAATTCTGAGTGTTTCTTGGATCTTGACTATTTCATGTAACCCAAGAATGTGTGTCTCCTGAGCATAACACTAGCAAAATTATTTCTTCCTGCCTAGGGAACCAGCTTCAATTCTACTTCTTTTATAAATGTGAATGTCACCCCAATTCTTAGTGTCACCAAAGGAAGGAAGGAAAGAAAGAATGAATGGACAAAAGAGAAAAGGACAGGATGATGGAAGGAAGGGGGAAAGGAAGCCATAAGAGGAGAGGGAAAGAAAGAATGAAAAGTGGCTTGGACTGCCAAGTTGTTAAAAAAACAAATCACCTCGAAACTCAACAGAGAAGTGGCAAGCCTTAGCCTTAACACAAATGTCTAACTCTTCCTCAGTTGTTATTCCAGTCAGCAAGGTACGGCCCTGCTCTGAAATGGCTTAAATGTTTTTTTTTTTTTATTTGACACAGGGTCTTGCTTTTGTAGTTCAGGCTGGCTCTGAGCTCAGAATGTAGCTCAGGCAAGCCTCGAACTCAGCAGTACTCCTGCCTCTGCCTCCCACGTGCTGGGAATTACAGGCTTGAGCCACCAAGCCCGGCATTTGTGGTATGTGGTACTGATTGCTGGTGGGCATGAGTCACCATGCTCGTTATCATATGTGGTTACCGGGGATCGAACCAGGGACCTTGCACTTGCTAGGCAGGTGCTAGAACCACTGAGCTAAATCTCCAGCCCAAGCTTAATGTTTCTTATCTTACCACAAAACACCCTTTTAAATAATAGTCTCTGAGAATGAAGTTCTTAGGGAAATGACAAATTGAGAGCTTTCAGGGAAAAACTTGCATTATGATTTATGAATTCCCTTGCCACATGTGCCCACCTCCACCGTGAAGCAATGGCATAAAAATGCAGCGGCAACTTTACCTTCTTGAGTAAATCGAGTGTTTCTTTTGGGTCACATTTTATCAGAATAACATTCCCTTCACAGTCTTGGCTCTTTTTACTTTTTTTCAGCAGAAAATTTGACAGGAACTCCAGGGGTTTGTCCTGAAAAATGTCCCCCCAGAACTATTTAAAGCATTCATCTGGAATACAGGTCACCGAAAGAATAATAGAAAAGAACATACATTTCTGGAGCACTTTCTGCCTAATTAATTTGTGTGTCCGGAAAGCAAAGTAATTATTATTCAGCCAGCCAAGGGAGTTGTCCATTTAATCCCATATTGTAGTCACCACTTAAACTCTGGCTTTTCAGTTCGTTGTGATTTCTTGTCACAATCCAGCAAGGACCCCAAGGTCTTGTGGAAGGTTTCCTGTCAGGTTTGAGTGCTCTCAAAATTACACTTGCCAGGGGCCGGAGGGTTAGCTCAGTGGTTCCGGCGCTGGCTTCGCAAGCGCAAGGACCTGAGTTCGATCCCCGGTAACCACATATAATGCTGGGCGTGGAGACACGCCCACCAACAATCAACGCCACATACCACAATGCCAGACGTGGTGGCTCACGCCTGTAATCCCAGCACTCGGGAGGCAGGGACAGGAGGATTGCTGAGTTCGCGGCGGCTTGCCTGGGCACCATAGTGAGCTCAGGGCCAGCCTGAACTACAAAGCGAGACCCTGTCTCAAAAAAAAAAAAAAAAATTACACTTTCCAGGTCCTTCTGACAGGAACGTGTTGGCCACACTGTGGTATTTCAGGGTTCTATCCGCCCCACGCCTGTCCTCCCCAGAGCTTGCACGGCTTTTGTGCTGTGTCTTCAGAGAAGATGAATCCCAGACCCCTGCAAACCCCGGCGGCTGAGCCTGCAGGCCGGGGCTGCCCAGGAGCCGTGGGTGAAGCCAGGGCGGTTGAGGAGAAGCTGAGGCGCTTTCCCTGCCAAGCAGGACCTCCTGGGACATGGACAGTGTCAGCCTCGCTTGCTCCCACCTCCTGCCCACTGCCCCAAGAGCCAGCAGTGTGACTCCACCACACCCTGTCCTCGGGGGAGGGAAGGACAGTATCCAGAAGGTGGACTGGCTAGTTTACTTCTAGTGAAAATGTCTCTTTAGACTCCCCAGACCTGTTCCCAGCCAAACTGTTGCTTTTCTTATTTCTGTCCTTCTGCAGTTTTGTTTGTTTGTTTGTTTTGGGTTTTTTTTTTTTTTTTGAGACAGGGTCTTGCTTTGTAGTTCAGGCTGGCCCTGAGCTCACTATGTAGCCCAGGCAAGCCTGGAACTCAGCAATCCTCCTGCCTCTGCCTCCTGAGTGCTGGGACGACAGGCGTGAGCCACTACGCCTGACGTTTTTTTTTTTTTTTTTTTTGGTGGCACCAGGGATCAAACTCAAAACCTTGTATTTGTGAGACAGACATCAGCACACCACTGAGCTACATAACCTTTTACATTTTCCTTCCTATCCTCTCATCCAGTGCCCTTTGCCCTTTATCATTTTATTTCTGGTTTCACAGATTTTAGTTTTTCCTCTCACAGTCCTAGTTGTTCTCATTGTTGAATAATATTTATATGAAATATAAAACCATAGGCTTTTTAAAGAGAATCACTTCTGACCAGCATTAAGCACAAGACAGAAAACAGTGTACAATGTAAAAAACTCTAAACAATCCAGAAGATTTTCCTGACTTTCTTGGGCCCAGAATCTCTCAGTGGCTATTTTTAAAACCTGCTGAAATTTCTCTGAGGAATTGCGGCCCCAGATAGAATGATTTGTAAAAACTGATAAATGCAAACAAAGAATTTATTTCAGACTTGGGATATTCTAATGTGCTCTTTTCTTTGTTGGGGTTTTTTTTGTTTGTTTGTTTGTTTTTGAGACAGGGTCTCGCTTTGTAGTTCAGGCTGGCCCTGAGCTCACTATGTAGCCAGGCAAGCCTGGAACTCAGCAATCTTCCTGCCTCTGCCTCCTGAGTGCTGGGATTATAGGCATGAGCCACCACGTCCAGCATTTTGGTATATAGTACTGACTGCTGGTGGGCATAAGTCACCATGCCCAGTATTATTGTATGTGGTTACTGGGGATTGAACCAGGAATTTTGAGCTTGCTATGCAGGAGCCGGAACCACTGAGCTAAATCTCTGGTCCCAGAGTGCACTTTTCAATGAGACACTTACAGAATGTTCCTTTGACAGTTCTACCAAACCATCTGCCAGAGTTTGTGCCGTGTCTTGGTTACGGAGAATGTCAGCTGTACTCATGGAGTCAAACATGAATTGCCCTGGAAATAAAGGGCCATTAGCTCTGGAATTAATTTATGTAACACATGTGATCAAAAAGAAAATGACTCGGTCGTCCTACTTGCTCTTCAGTGGACAAAAACAGAAAGAATAAGAGTGAAGTTTTTATTATGCCATGATTTCATTTTCTGCTATGCCATGGGAGGAAAGCTGCCCTGTCATAGTCCTGCTCTGACAAAACACAGAATGAGCCCAAGGATCCCAAGTGCAGCGTCCGGACGGTCCTCACCTGCAGAGCTGAGTCTGAACCAAACCTATAAACTGAGCAGTAAGAGAACACACGAGAATGGAACCTCATGAATTTAAGTGTTCTAGTTTCATTCCCACCACAATTTGCTCCTCGTCCTCTTGTAGCTTTGTGCTCAAAACATAAATGTTTAAGTCCTTGGGAAATAACATGCAGATGGACACCTTTTAAATGTCTTTTGTTGTTGTTGTCCTGAACATTTATTTGTAAACAAGTTCTCTTTTTTTGTTTGAGACAGGGTCTGGCTTTGTAGTTCAGGCTGGCTCTGAGCTCACTATGTAGCCCAGGCAAGCCTTGAACTCAGCAATCCTCCTGCCTCTGCCTCCCAAGTGCTGGGATGACAGGCATGAGCCACCATGCCCGGCAAGTTCTTTTTTTTTTGCCACTGACTTTTTATTGTCTATATATAGCAATGAAAAAAGCTTCCATCTTTTCCAGAAATGGTGGCACATGTCTGGAATTCCAGCCACACAGGAGACTGAAGTAGGAGGATCATAGTGAGTTTGAGACTAGCCTGGGCTCCATAGTGAGCTCATGGCCAGCCAGCACCACATAGCAAGACCCTGTTTCAAAAACCCAAACAGGCTGGGCATGGTGGCTCAGGCCTGTCATCCCAGCACTCAGGAGGCAGAGACAGGAGGATTGCTGAGTTCGAGGCTTGGCTGGGCTACATAGTGAGCTCAGGGCCAGCCTGAACTACAAAGCGAGACCCTGTCTCAAAAAAAACAAAAACAAAAACAAAACAAAAGAAACCCAAACAGACACACAAAAACAACCTTCTGTCTTCAAGGGAAGGGAGGAAAGGGAACATGAAAAGAATTAAGATGCATCACGTATGTCTAGCAACTCTCTGTGCTGAATGTAATCATTACATACTGCCAACATGTGCTAAAAAAACATTAAAAACAACTTCCATCTTTAGAAAGTTAACTTCACCACTTTTCGGACTAGTCCTTAATATCTATGAAATAATCAGGTGAAACAATTTCTCTCTTAGCCTTGTAATTACTTAAAAACTGGGGGGAACCCCTCCTAAATGTGGAGGAGATGGTACAAGAAAGTCAGAGGGCAAATCCTGCATAGGAGGCTTCATGTTAAGAGATAAGAGATACAGGACATTTATTGACAGGAAACATCTGTATTACTTCTCTTGTGTAGCTAGGACCTACCTAATAGGCATTTAGCAAAAAGCAGGGCAGGGGAAGGGAGGAGAGGCACAGATCTGCTAGGGCACAGCCTGGGTGTCTTAGAGGAAAGGACTAGGAGCAAGAGATGGGGAAAACAACCTGTTTGAAAAGATACTTCATCTTCATGAATGGGCTGACTTAGTAGAAGATTCAAGGTGAGAGAGTACCTGTTCCCTGAAATCTATTGGGATAATTCCATCATGGAAAGAGGAAAATAAATTCATGGTGTTCAATAGGCTCAGCAAAACTCCATGGAGCTCAGCACCAAAGTATGTATTTCAGAGAGGAAGGAAGCAGAACTTAACCTGTAGGGCAACTTATGTGATGGGCACTATGGCAGAGGGGCTTGACTGGGTTGCTGGGGCTCCACTTTTAGAGCAAACTGCAATGCACAAAATGACTCAGATCTCTGGCCCAGCAAACAGCCGGACTGGCCAATTAGGACTTAAAGAGATGGTAGCACTTTAAAACTGGAATTGGCACCGGCATTTGGCTCGGGAATATATTTGGTCTTTGTGAGTGTTTATTATACAAGATTTTGAAAGAAAATAAAAAAAACAAGGGGGATAAAATTTTACTGAAATGTTCAACAGTTAAATTTTACTTGTGCTATTCCTAATCTGTATTGACTCTGGGTAGGAAATAAACTTTGAGTGGAGCATGATTTGTAATCCCAGCGGTCTGGTGGGGTGGAGCAGAGGCAGGAGGATCACAAGTTCAAATCCAGCCTTGACAACTTTGTGCCTTAGTGAGACCCTCTGTAAAAGAAGAAGTGTTGGGATGTAACTCAGTGCAAAGGCCCTGGGTTCAAATACCAATACAACAAAAGAAAAGAAAAGAATTTTAAGAAATAATGAATGCACAGCAGAAGCAGCCAGAACTCTTACCAATCATCCTGGTGCTGATATCCTTCTGCAGTTCCTTCAAGAGAGGACTGAGCTCTTTTCTCACTGATTTCAAGGCATCTTCCAGGAGGTCTGCAAAGTGGGCCCAGGTCTGCAGCTTGGAGTCATTGAAGTAGACAGCATGGGGAGTTCTGTCCTTTGGTGGCCCCCACCACTCACTGAGAACTGACATCATATTTCCTTTTTATTATGCACAACTTGAGCCCAGATAGAAGAGTTCTACTTCTTGCTAACAGTACAACTCCAATTCAGTTGCATTCAAACTGGGCTCTTATCCTTGCTCATTAGAAGACAGCTCAGGCCATTGCTGCTCTGTGGGTGCCATGGATGCTCTTGTTGCTTTAAGCTCTTCCATTTCCTTTGCTGCCTGGTGCGTGACTACTTGCCACTCCTGCCCTGCAGCCAGCTGATTAGGGACTGAAGCGTCTCTGAACTGTAAGCCAAATAAACTCCTTCCCTTTAACTTAGGTGTCAGGTGTTTTGTCTCGGCAATAAGAGAAAAGTAACTAACAGAAATTTAGTACCTGAGAAGTGGGGTCATTACTGTGATGTTACCTCACCATATGGCTCGAGAGCCTTTGGAATTGGCTTGTGGAAGGGGAAGATTTTGAGTTAAGACAGATTTGGAGGTGTGGGCTACAGAAATAGAGCTTGAACACCTTAGACTGTTCTGTATGGGAGCTCTGGTCAGAGCTTAGAAGACGAGAAGGCCAATAAAGAGCAGGATCAAGAAGTTTCTGCTGGCAAGAAGGACAGCACTGCCTGCTGGACTCCAGACAATGTCTGTTATGACTTGACAGAAAGTTTGTCGGCATTGTGCTCATGTCCAGAGACTCTGCCAAAAGATTCAGAGCTGCCAGTTAAGGAAGAAGAGCTATAACATCTTAGGCTGTTCTGTATGGGAGACTCTGGTCAGAGCTCAGACGACCAGAAAGCTTGTAAAGACCAGGCTGGGAGGTTTCTGCAGGGAATAAGGACTGTATTGACTTTTGGACTCCATATGATGTATGTTACGGTTTTAAGCAGAAAGTTGGTCTGCATTTTATTCATCTCCGGAGACTTTGCTTGCAACTGAGACTAGGGGCAGTGAACTAATTGATGTTGCAAAAGAAATTTCAAGGCAGTCAAATATGGAAGCAATGTTAACAGGTACAGTTGTAAACTTTTAGCCAGATCTATGTTGAGGATCAAGAGCAAAGAACCCAGTACAATGATTTAAAATGTTTTGGATTTGGCCAGAAAGGAAGCTCCAATAAAGCTGTGAAGTGCAAATATAGCGCAGAAAAGACCTAGCTTGCTATGAAGGAACAGAATAGAAAAGATGGCTGAGGATATCACAAGAAACATCAGAGCTCTGCCCTTAGCAGCCTCAAATTACAAAAATGAAGGACTTTGCTCTGAGAAGGAAACCCAGAGTACCATGTTGGCAACAGCCTAAGGAAGTTTTTCCAAAATAGTGGCAGCCTAGGAAAGTTGTTACAAAATGGTACAGTCTAAGGAAATGTGTCTAAAATTGTGGCATCATCAACATGATGCGATTTAAGGTGCATGCAGAATACAAGAGTTGTGAGGTCATGAAGGCTTCCACCCAGACTTCAAAAGAAGGGCTGAGAGGCCAGACGGTGTGCCCCGGAGATGGCAGTTAGTGAAAATGTGAGTGTGAAACTGAACATACAGTGGAGATCTCAGAAGTCTGGAGAAGCCAGAAGTATGGATTGTCTGAGGAAAACTGCAAGGAAGAAGCAGAGGTAGCCCAAGAGAGAAGCCATGGGAGCTACAACCACCAGTAGTGTTACAAGGGCAGAGCCGCCCAAGATTTTTGGACTTTACAACTTGCCACGGATTGCCTCATATGCTAGAAGTGGAACTGTGGGACTGAATGTGTGCCCTACTGGGTTTTGGACTTGCTCTGGTCCCATTCCTTTCTATACACTTGTTTGTAAGTTTGGAGTGGAAATATCTATCTTGTGACATTGAATGTAGGAAGTGTTTAACTTCCCCTTAATTTGTACGGGGCCTTGCAGCTAAGAGTTTGCCTTCAATTTCAGAGGAGACTTTGCACTTGGACTTTTCAGCAGTGCTGAAACTATTAGGACTTTTGCAACATTTAGAGATGGGCTAAATGGCTTTTGCATAAAAGACTGAGTCTTGGTGGGGCAGGGAAGGAATATTATAGATTGAGTCTAGATGTCCCCCCAAAGCCTCATGTGGTCATAGGCTTGATCTAGGATGTGTGAAACTGGAATTGATTAATGTTGCAATGCTAGGCTCAAGGGCACTAGGGTTAAGGGTGTGAGTGCTCCCACCCTGAATTGCTTCAATAAAATAAAAGGAGCAGGGAGCCATGGTTAAGATCTTTCCCTTGTTGCAGTTGTTACACTGTGGGTGCCACGAACACTCTTGTTGCTTTTGCTGTCTTTTGGCACTGTGAACTGGAGCTCTCTCGCTACCTTTGCTACCTGTGTATGCCATGTTGTTTTTCCTCCGTGAGTCCCATTTGCCATCCTTGCCTTGGAACCAGCTGATTATGGAGTGAAACATCTCTGAACTATAAGCCAAATAAACCCCTTCTCTAGGAGAAGAAGAGGAAGAGGAAGAACAAGAAGAATCCAAGAAGAAGAGAAAGAGGAAGAAGGAGAGGAAGAGGAAGAAAAATAAGAGGAAGAAGAGGAAGACAACACAGCCACAGAAGTGTAAAACAAGAAACACACAGGACACATTGAAGCATTTCTGGGCCCTGTCCTGTAACACACAATGTGGCCACATTCTGCTTGAAACTGGTAAATAAATAACTGTTGCCCTGCATTTTGGGAAGCTGAGTCCTCATCTAAGTAACAGCGTACCACATTTTCTTTTCATCCTAAAAATGAGAATGGCAGAAGGTCCTGTGTGGCTTTTCCCATTTCTCCTTCATGACGCTGGACATGAACCCCAATGTACTGACCCTGTGTCTTCCTCCCACCAGTCAGACCACGCTTCCACCCACCCCCCCAGCAGCATCGCCCTGCATCTCTGCTGCACACTGGAAGACCAGAAGATGCAGTGCTCTGAGAAACTCCATCTTCTGTCCTGAGAGGGACGACCATATGTGCTTCACCTCCCCCTGCTCCTACTGACAACTGTGTGAAAAGCTTCACCATGTGTTTCTTTGTACCCAGATGACCGGAAAGAGAAAGGAGGGCAGGAGGAAGAAAGGAAAGTTGAGGAGGAGAAAGGGAATCTGTTCCATCTCCTACACAGGAACGCCACACCCTGCAGTGCAGGCTGGATCCCTCTCCCCAGGCCACGTGCATTGTTGTTCGGAGGTGCTGTTTTATGAACTAATGCTAACAAGCTACTTTGGCCTCAAGACTCCACCAAGTCAGTGTGCTCTCTGTCATATTTACATGGAATCTCTTCCCTCGGAAGTTTTACAGACACATCAACTTCCCCAGGCTGGACAGGGTCTTGGCATTTGGAAAGAGACACCATGTTTTATAGCGTTTGGCCACAGTCTGTTCTCTGCCTGATAGGAAGCAAGTCAATTTTAAAAGGAAAATGATTCTTGTTACCATTGCAAAGCAACATGGCTTTCTTGTTGGTTGGATGATACTATAGTTTGATTTTCATTACTACATTCATACTACAGTTTAGTATTTTCATTAAAGGTCTATATTTCATTAAAGGTCTATGTCCTGTGGTTGGGATCCAGGCAACTCACCTCCCAAATAAAAGCACGCTGACTAGGTTTGACCTGGGGAAACTCCTCTTTGTGTCAATTATTTCTCTAAATCAGCAACTTACATCTTTGCTCAACTCTTAAAGCTGATGTTTTCAACAGAATTTTGGAAACAAGGTATTTGTGAAAAATGAGCCTCTTGTACACAGACAACTCGGTGATATACACAGGCTGGAGTTCAAGGGGGAGAGGAACTCGGGGTGGGGGGCAGAGAGGAGGTGGGAGGGCAGAGGGAGGTTGATGGCTGCATCTTGATGTTGTTTACTTTGTATATTAAGATAGAGAAATGAGGTAAGGTATATTCCGAGTGCCTGCCAGTGTGGGTATGCATTTGGGAGGACTTGTTTTTGTTTGTAATTCTCAAAGTATTAATAAAGTGATAAGTATTAAGAAGAGGAAGGAGAGATGACATAGTCTGGGAAGCCAGCCATCCTTGAGAAGGCAGCTGCAACACTGGCCACACCGGTGTGACTGCCTGTTCTTGCTCCTCAGTGGCCCCAAAGTTATGATGTTGTGTCCCTGGTGCAGCGGGCTCTTGCTGTGTGTGTCCCCGGTGCAGCGGGCACTTACTGTGTTGGAACGAGCCAGTGGTGACCCCGGCAGGGGCTGTGAAGAGCGTGCCAGTCAGCTGGGACAGCTGGGAAAGGACTTCCACACCCGCCTCTGCACAGCCAAGAACACCTGTGTTAGTTCACACCAGGTCTTGTAGGCACTGTTAGATGTGACTAAGTAACACGGAGTGCTGCCCAGGGAGGCCATTGCAAGGCTCCTCCACCAAACTGACTCGCCTCGGGATAAGGAAGCCCAGCATCTCCTTCGTGAGCGTTCGATCGCGGGTAGAGAAAGGGGCACACAGTTGGGCCTGTGCTTATTTTCAGATTTGGAATATTCAGCCCAAAGACTGAGAAATATATCAACATATATTTTCTAAAATAATCTAACTTCCAGGAGAAGTTTCACTGTAAGACAGACTTAAAACAGAAAAAATCAGGGTAGAATACAGTGGTCAACATTTAATGACCCCTTCTTCAGTGGTATAGTGTATAGACTGGATTATTGAATTTACTGTGTAAACAGTACTTGGAATGTTACTAATGGGATGGATAAATGTATTTTAATTCTTTTTGATCCCAGAATAATTACTTCAGATTGTGTCAATTACTTGTTGGAACAAGATGGCAGATATTGAAAGGTTTGGATGTTTCTCATAATTACCTACAGATTTAGTCAACTGATTTCAGTGCAAGTACAAATGAGATTCACTGGGGGATGAACAACTTTTTTTTTTTTTTTGAGACAGGGTCTGGCTTTGTAGTTCAGGCTGGCCCTGAGCTCACTATGTAGCCCAGGCAAACCTTGAACTCAGCAATCCTCCTGCCTCTGCCTCCCAAGTGCTGGGATTACAGGCGTGAGCCACCACGCCTGGAATGAACAACTATTTTTTGTTTGTTTGTTTTGTTTTGAGGTAGGATCTTGTCTGTCTTGCAGGCTGATCTTGAACCCACTATGCGGCCCAGGCCGGCCTAAAACTCATGGTGATCCTCTTGCCTCAGCCACCCAAGTGCTGGTATTTCAGGTTAGCACCATCACACTAGATAGAAAGAACAATCTCACAAAGAACAATGCTGAAAAAATTAGATATCTATATGTTAAAAAAAATCAATACTTAGTATTTTATATTCTATTTTTTAAAAAAACAAATGAATCACAAACTTAAATGTCAAAACTAAAAATCAAATCTGCTAAATCATGGCAGGAAATCTTTGTGACCTTTGGTTATATAAAGAGTTTTAAACTATGATTCCAAAAGCATGATTCCTACAGAGAATAATGATCAACTTAAGAACTTCTGCTTTTCAAAAGAAACAACTCAGAGATGTAAAATATAAGTCACAGGGTGGGGGGAAATAAACAGCCTGATTTTTTGAGATGTGAAAAACATTTGAGCAGACTCTTCACCAAGGAAGATGGACAACAAATAGGTACATGGACAGATGTAAATTGAAGCTACAATGTGCTTCTGTGCGGATGGGTAACGTTAAGACCGCTGACTGTAGTTAGCACGCGGTGTGGGCGCCTATAGTTCTCTACTTGCATTTCCGCGAGGAGGGCACCCTGGGTACAGACTCCGAGTGAGGAGCTGATCTGGGCAGGAGGGAAGATGGGGGTGCAGGCGAGGGTGGAGCAGGTGGTGGATGGGGAGTTAGGGAGTTTCCAAGTGATTCAGTTTGCTAGGGAAAGTAAAGGTGAGGTCAAACATTAGGAGACAAGGGCAGGCAGGATGGGTTGAAGAGAAAGGGGTAAAATTACATCTTCAGGGAGAGAAAATGAATACGGAGGAAACAGGCAGACTACTCACAGGGCCGCCAGCCCCTCCGGACCGTGCTCAGCACTGTGACCTTGACTTCAGACCCAACTGTTGCTTCTCCCCAGACCAGCCCCAGCATAGCAGCCACAGGCCCCATGGATGCCCATAGAGTCAGCACCGGATCTCGGAAGAGCTGGAGTTGGCCAGAGCAAAGTGAGATAAAGAAGGTGAGGCACTGGCTGGGGGGTTAGCTCAGTGGTTCTGGCATCTGCCTGGCAAGTGCAAGGTCCTGAGTTCGATCCTCAGTATGACATATCACAATGCTGGGTGTGGTGGCTCATGCCTCTAATCCCAGCACTCGGGAGGCAGAGGCGGGAAGATTGCTGAATTCGAGGTTTGCCTGGGCTACACAGTGAGCTCAGGGCCAGCTTGAACTACAAAGCGAGACCCTGTCTCAAAAAAAAAAGAAAGGTTAAAAATACTTGAGGCTGGTAGCACATATCTGTCATCCCAGCACTCAAGAGGCTGTGGCACCAGACTGCGCTGCACAGTGAGCTCAAAACCAGCCTAAACAGGGAGATAAGGCCTGGTTGGAGGGAGTCACTGGAAGTGTGACCTGGAAGGGCGTATTTTTGTGACAAGCCACCATGACATGAGGCTGCTCCTCCATGCTGTTTCTGCCTTGAGCCGGCCAACCTTGGACTGAAAATATGTGCCTCCTTGACGTTGTGGGTCTGAGGTGTTTTGTCTCCGTGATGAACGTAAGAGGCTCAACCACTGTGTGTCGCAGTGTTCAAA
>PVIC010004467.1:0-62450 GCA_004025085.1 Thryonomys swinderianus
TCTTTCTTTCTTTCTTTCTTTCTTTCTTTCTTTTTCTTTCTTTTGACAGGGTCTCGCTTTGTAGTTCAGGCTGGCTCTGAGCTCACTATGTAGCCTAGGCAAGCCTTGAACTCAGCAATCCTCCTGTCTCTGCCTCCTGAGTGCTGGGATTACAGGCATGAGCCACCATGCCTGGCCCAATGTCTTTATTTTTTAACTTCATGTCTGACACCAGTGTCTTATATGTGATCCATCACTGACCAAAACATCACTATGTGATGCATAATTGTGCCTAATATCCCATTGCATATATATTATATATAACATTTTCAATTATTAATAAATGTATATCACAAATACTTACCTAGAACCCACACTAGCTATCTGTACTGTCTTTTTTTTTTTTTGCTTTTTGAGACAGGGTCTCACTTTGTAGTTCAGGCTGGCCCTGAGCTCACTGTGGAGCCCAGGCAAGCCACAGCGAACTCAGCAATCCTCCTGTCTCTGCCTCCCGAGTGCTGGGATTACAGGCGTGAGCCACCACGTCCGGCACTGTGGTATGCGGTGTTGATTGTTGGTGGGCGTGTCTCCACGCCCAGCATTGTATGTGGTTACCGGGGATCAAACTCAGGACCTTGTGCTTGCGAGGCAGGTGCTGGAACCACTGAGCTAACCCTCTGGCCCTATCTGTACTGTCTTAAAAACAGAATTTTCTTGGCCAAAGAACATCCCAGGGAAGGCCTGTACCATTTCCTTTAAACACATAAATATGCACAATCATCCCTCACAGGGTGATGTTTTGGTCAGTGATTGACCATGTTAAAACACTAGTCTCATGTGAAATTAAAAAAAAGACACTAATCTCATAAGATTAATCATCTATTGATGTGATAGCTTAGATTAGATATTTAGATATGTGATGTTTATGCAATGATGAAGTTGCTGAATAGCACATAACTCCAGAAGAGTATTGTTTCAGAGATACAAGACTGCTCCACACAGCCCCTTATCAGTCATCCTTGAGCTGAGACTGTTGGGGTCTAGCCTAGAACAAATCTGGCAAAGGGAGTTTGTGAGAGAACAGTAGCTGTGATCTGCTGGCAGCCTGTCCTCACAGCAGCTGGAAAATGGGGGGAGAAGAGATAGTGGGAGGATAGATATTGGGTATATAAACAGAATTAAATTGATTTTTTTAGTGTTCTATGAAATGGCAGGGTACTATGGATTATAGTAGTCTATTATATATTTTATGAATAAAGAGAAGAGAGGAACTTGAAGGGTCCATCCTCGTGAAAAATTAATGCTATCTTATCCATGGAATGGATCAGGTTTCAGTGAACCAGATTAGTTTCTATAAGAATGAGTTGTTACAAGCTTGGCAACTCCTCTGAAGAGGGCTTACACATGTGCCCTTCAGCACTGACATATGCTCTGCCATTATGACACTACCATGAGGCCCTCATCAGACTGGAGCAGATGCCAACACCATGTTCTTGAACTCCAGAATTGTGACCCAAATGAGCTTTTCTGTATAAAGTACCCAGCCTCAGGTATTTTGTTATAGTAACAAAATGGACTAAGAGACAGTAAGCTGTGTATTTTTATCTGGTCTTCTAAATCTGTACCATAGATTTTATCCTCCAGACCCTGACTGCTGTTACTTAAAGCACTTTCTGTGCCAGTAGATTTATCACTAAGTTAGCTTGTCATCAAGTGGGTATTTATTATATATATTTTCTACATATGTTTATTTTTATTTAAATTATCTTTCAGATATATTGGAAAGAGTTGAGCAGAAGAATGGCCACTGTTTCACTTGAATATGAATAATCATTCAGCTAATGAATTGCTATTTAGCAAAAGCAATTTTTACAAGCATAATGTGGTTAGTATTTTTAATTTGCCTTCTAATTAATAACTCTTTAGTTCTTAGAATAGCAAAAAATGTAATATATTTAATTTTTTCTAATTATAAATAAGATGAATGTAACTTTTGGGAAAAGTTAAAGAAAAGAATAACAATATTCAGTGTTTCAAAGATAGGGAGAAATGTATACTTTCACTCACTGCTGTGGGAACATAAATTCTCACAGTGGTTTGGAAGGCAATTTGGAAACGTGTTAGAGTTCTAAGTATGCAGGTCTCAATACTTGGCTTATGGAGTGTGTGTTGTGCTGTCTCTGCTGTTTTCCTTGGTAAGTCCAGTTTTAGAAATTTACCCCAAGAATATAAATGAATAAACATGCAAATTTGTATATTCAGGAATGTGCATTTAATTGTTGTTTATAATTTTAAAAAATTACATTTCAATAGTATATATCTTCTAGGTACTGTAAGAGATCAGAGTCTGTACCAACCAGAAATTGATGGTCCCCATCCTCACGTAGTTTACCTTTATTTATTTATTTATTTATTTACTTACTTACTTTTTGGAGACAGGGTCTTGCTTTGTAGTTCTGGCTGGCCCTGAGCTCACTATGTAGCCCAGGCAAACCTTGAACTCAGCAATCCTCCTA
The DNA here is from genome assembly GCA_004025085.1 of Thryonomys swinderianus. Classification (NCBI taxonomy): domain Eukaryota; kingdom Metazoa; phylum Chordata; class Mammalia; order Rodentia; family Thryonomyidae; genus Thryonomys; species Thryonomys swinderianus. The sequence goes on from PVIC010004467.1 coordinate 2,496, forward strand.
TCTCTGCCACCCAAGTGCTGGGATTACAGGCATGAGCCACCATGCCTAGCTACATTTATTTTTAGTTATTGTTAAGCTCTTACTTTATAAATTGAACTTTATCATAAGTATGAATGTATAGGAAAAAAGCCAATATATTTATGGTTCAATGCTGTCTACATTTTCAAGCAACCATTGAAATCTCAGAACTCAGATATTCCCCACAGATAAGAGGGGAACTTTAACTATTATTGACCATTTTGGGGTTTTTTTTTAGTAGGTATGTGAAATCTATTTGATAAACTCAGATGATCTGAGATTAAGTAAAGTACATCCCTCAAGTGGTTCAAAGCCATAACTCAAGAAATAGCATTTAATGTGCAAAACAGCTCTTCATTTACTATCATGGTTCTGTTGTCTTAATTATAATCATACTTGTCTATAACACAACTGGCAAATTCCTTACTTTGTCCCTCAAGTATGTCTATTTCTTTAAGCTATTTCAACAAAGTTTACATGCAGAGTTAAAAATCAGTATTATGTAAATATGACACATCATGTTCCCCAGGTTATAAATCCTTTGTAGATTTTTAGAAGAAATTGTGTCCATGATACTAGTGGGATGCATTCAACTCAAATATACTTTATCCTACAGAGCAAAGGTTTTGAAAAGCTGAAGACATCGTATATTCATTCTAAGCGAAGGAGTCAAGAAAGTCTCACAGAGGTAAATACATAAAGCTTTTTCTTATACACAATTACTGCAGTGTGATACAACTATGCTTTTTTCTATCAGTTTAATTAAGTACAGGTTAACACTATAAAATATGCTTAGTTATTTTTCTTACATTTCTACTATTCTAATTCTTGGTTTAATTTTAGAAGATTAAAAACAGGAATAAATAAAGATGGTTGGGATATTTATATTTTCTTTTTTGTGTAGTGAGGCATTTTGTTAATTTCATACTTTATAAATATCAATCCTTGAGCTCTTGTGTTCATTTATTTGGGATATATAGTTGAGGTAAATAGTTGATTGTGAATATAAAAGAATTTATTTAAAGCCTATTAAAAGGTTTTGTGTTTCTCTAATTTATTAATCTTTGAATGAGATTTGGTGGCCCATTATGTAGGTGTAGATTTCTGTCTCAGAAGATTAGGTGGGCCTTTTCTGTTTTCATTAAAATGTTAATATCCCTAGGTAAATAAAATTTATATATATATTTTTAGGCTCTAAAGGATGTTATATGTTTTGTAAGCCAGCTATAAAGGAGAAAGTGATGCTGATTTTTAAGGATGTTAAAATATAAAACAATTCAGAACATCCTTAAGAACAAAGTTCCATATTACAAGAATAGTGGTGACTTGGTTCATAAATAGTTCTTTCCACAATTCTGGTGGCAAATTGATTTCATTGTGAACCAAATTACATTTTGTCATGAGATCAACATTTCACCTAACCATTTGATTTGGTTTGCAACCAATTTGGCTGTGACAAGAGTCGTGGAAAGAATTAAGTTCATGAACCAAGATATCAGTAGTCAGCCATTTCTAAAAGTCATTGTTTTCTGTGGATTGTGCAGCTTGTTTTGTTATGAAATTTTGTTTTGTTTTTTCAAAAAATAAAAATGAGAATATTTTTATAATTTTAGACTTACAAAAGAGTTGCATAGGTAGTACAGGCAGTCTCTGGATACCTTTATCTAGCTTCCCCTAATGTAAGCATCTCACAGAGCTGTGGCATGATGATCAAATCTAGAATTTAAAATTACTCCGGGGAAAAAATAAAAATGATTTGGAAAGAAATAGAAATACCATGTATATAAGGGGTGAGGGGTTGTGGGTGGGTAGGGATATGTGTAAAATGATAATTAACTTCTGTCATATACTGGTACAAATTCCCCAATGTTAAGTCTGATTGTGAGCTGTATATAAAATGTACCAATAAAGAATTCAATCAAAAAAAGAATTTAAAATTACTCAATAAATACTGTAGACCGAACCACACACTATTCAGATTTCTCCAGTATTTCCATTTCATGTCGTTTTTGTTTCAGGATTTGAGCCAGGCTACTAACAGTCTTTGGCTGTTAGGTCTCCTTAGTGAACTGTAGTCAGTAGCAGTTCATTTGTTTGTTGTCTTCATGACCTGGATACTTTAGAAGAAGAGTGGCTAGATGATTTTTAAAACTTCTTTCATCTTAAAGTCGTCTGATGTTTTCTAATGACTAGGTTGAGGTCATAGATTTGGGGTACCTGATACCAGTTGTGAATTATGCCATAATGAACATGGAAATGCAGATGTTACTAGAGATAGTGATTTCATTTCCCTTGGGTATATTATACCCAGAAGAGGGATTGCTGAACCATATAGTAGTTCTTTTTTTTTTTTTTTTTGAGACAGGGTCTTGCTTTTGTAGTTCAGGCTGGCCCTGAGCTCACTATGTAGTCCAGGCAAGCCTCGAACTCAGCAATCCTCCTGTCTCTGCCTCCCAAGTGCTGGGATGACAGGCGTGAGCCACCATGCCCGGCACTGTGGTATGTAGTATTGATTGTTGTTGGGTGTGTCTCCACGCCCAGCATTATATGTGGTTACCGGGGATTGAACTCAGGACCTTGTGCTTGCGAGGCAGGCGCCGGAACCACTGAGCTAACCCTCCGGCCCCAGTAGTTGTATTTTTAATTTCTTCGGGAATTTTCAGGTTGTCTTCCATAATGGATAGTGTCAGTTTTTCACTAACAATATACTTAAATTCTGTTTTCTTCACACCCTCTCCCACAGTTGTTACCTTTTGACTTTTTGGTAATAGTCATCTTAATAGGTACGAAGTGATATCTTATAGTCATTTTTATTTGCATTTCTTTGATGATTAATGATACTGAGCACCTTTTTGTGTATCTTACAGCGATTTCTCTGAAGAAATGTCTATTGGGATATGTTACCCATCTTAAAAGCAGGGTGTTTCTTCACTCTTGAGTTGTATGAGTTCTTCATAAATTTTGATTATTAATCTCTATTAAAAATATAGTTTGCCAATATCGCTCCCAATTTATAGGCTACCCTTTCATTTTGTTGATTGTTTCCTTTGTTGTGCAGGGTTTTTTTTTTTAGTTTGATGTAATTCCATTTATTTATTGTGTTAGTTACTTTTCTCATTCCTGAGACAAAATACCCAACACCCAAAGTTAAAGGGGGAGAGGTTTATTTGGCATACAGTTTGTAGAGGTTTCAGCCCAAAATTTGCTGATTCCAAGGCAGGGTGGCTAAGGGGCAACAGTTTATGACAGTGGAACATAGAAAAAGCCAAGAGAGACCTTAGTAGTGTCTTTCCTCTTCTTTTATTTTATTCAGACTACTGGGGTTAGGGTGGTGCCGAACCAGTAACTCACATGTAGTAGTTTAGTAATCACATGCCCTTAATCCTGACATCATATTTATGACTGGATGAGGCTTTTAGTGGACCGCTAGATCCAAACCGTAACATTTATTTTTGCTTTAATGGTCTGAACTTTTGGTATTACGTCCACTGTGCCATGGATTTTTCTAGGAATTTCAGAGTTTCTGATCTTATATTTAGATCTTCTGTCCATTTTAAGCTGATTTATATGCATAGTGTAAGGTGAGGACCCAATTTCATTCTTTGACGTGGAAATTCAGTTTCTCAGTACCATTCACTGAAAACTTTCTTTTCCCTGTGGTGTCTTTTTGTTGCCCTTGTTGAAAATTAGTTGATCATATATGTTTGGATTTATTTTTGGCTCTCTGTTCTATTTGACTGGTCTAGATGTCTGTTTTTATGCTAGTACCATACTATTTTGATTACTCTTGCTTTGTTATATAAGTTTAAATCAGAAAGTGGGATGCTTCCAACTTCATTTTCTGTTCTCAGAATTTGGTCATTAAAGGTATTTTATGGTTCCTCATGAATTTTAGAATTGTTTTCTTTCATTTCTATGAATAAGGCTATTAGGATTTTGGTAGAGATTGTATTAAATTTGTAAGTTAACTTGATATATATTGTGATATGTGTTACTGATTGCTGGTGGGTGTGAGTCATCACACCTGGCATTGTGGTATGTGGTTACTGGGGTTCACACTCAGGACCTTGCACTTGCAAGGCAGACGCTGGAACCACGGAGCTAAATCCCTGGCCCCCTGTTAGCATTTCTTATAAGATAGGTGCAGGGGTCCTGAGTTCTTTCATGTTTTGTTTTTCTGTGGAAAACTATTTCTTCTTCATTTTTAAATGACAGTTGGGCTATTATTTTGGCCAGTAGGTTTTTCTTTTTTTTTTTTTTCAGCACTTTTAACACTTTGATTGTATTACCCATTCTCTCCTAGTTTGCAAGGCTTCTTGTGAGAAATTCGCTGATTCTCTAATAAGAATTTTCTTTTAAATGCTGGGTGTGACAGCTTATGCCTGTAATCCTGACACTCAGGAGGCAGAGGCAGGGGAATAAGTTTAGTGTGAGTTTGAGGCTAGCCTGGGCTACGTAGTGAGTTTGGGGCAGCCTCAACTACAAAGCGATACCGTCTCAAAAAAAAAAAACGAAAAAAAAAAGAATTTCCTTTTACATGACTTGGTGCTTTTTTTGATGCTTTAAAAATTTTCTGTCTTTGACTTTTGATAGTTTGATTATAATATGCCTCAGAAAGGACCTCTTTGGGTTGAATCTATTTGAAAATTTTTGAGTTTCATGGGTCTAGTTATTCATATCTGTCCTAAGAGTTGGAGTATTTTCAGCAATTATTTCACCAAATAAGGAATTTATCTCCCTTTTTCTCTCTCTCTGTGTCTGTTTCTCCCCCTTCTCCCCTAGTATCCCAACAGTGCAAATATTTATTAACTAATAATGTCTCACAAGTCCCAGAGACAGTCTTTACTCTTTTTTGTTTTTCCTGCCACCTGCCTCAGTCATTTCAAAAGACCTAGCTTCAAGTTCACAGATGTTTTCTTTTGCTTAATCTACTCCATTGTTGAAGCTCTAAATTTCATTTTTCATGTAATTTATTGGGTTTTTCAGTTCTAGAATTTCTTGTTTGGTTCTTTTTTATAGTATCTATTTCAGTTTTGTTTGTCATTCAGATCCTGAATTGTCTTCCCAGTTTTCCTTAACTAGATCCTGTCTCCTCCCAATAATTTCATTGAGTTACCTATTTGTGTTCTCTTGTATCTCATGAAATTTCCATAAGATCATTGTTCTGAATTTTTTTTCAGAGAATTTATAAATTTTATTTATTGGGGGTCTATTACTGGAGATTTACTGTGTTCCTTTCATGATATCATGTTTCCTTTTTTGTCATTTCTTATGCACTTGCATGGATATCTGCATATCTGATGGTACATTTATCTCTTCTGAACTTCACAAAGTGGCTTTCAGAAAAGACTTTCACCTCCAGATGGGTCTGAAGGCACCACATGGGCAGGATATGACGCCTCTGATTCTCAGTGGGCACAGTGGTGTACTCTGTGCAACTTAGTTGTGATCCTTATTGGCAATGACTATAAATACTTAAGGGATTTTGTTTACACGAGTATGATATTGTGATAGTGGCTACATAGATTGTCAGGGCAAGGGTTTTAGAGATCGTTCTGTTCTTGTTTTTCTCATACTAGGGATTCATAGAAGAATTGATTTCTTTTAGTGTTGTATCTGGTGTAATCACAGTAGCCTTGTAGCTCTGAGCAGGTATGGAATGAGAATTCTGGGTCCAGGATCTTGTGTAGCAACTGGGAACTAAAGTAGAGGTTCACTCTCAAGTGTATTAGTCAGCTTTTAATCATGACAAAATACCTGACATAAACAACTTAAGGGAGACTTACTTTAGCTCACAGCTTAGGGGTTTTAGTGTGAATCAACATTTCCATTGTTGTGAGTCTGGTGTAAGGTAAAACGTAATGGCAGAATGACATGGTGGAGCACAGCTACTACCGTGATAGCCAGAGAAGATGAGGCTTATGGGCCAGCTATATTTGGCCAGGTCATACTCCCATGATCCTCTACTTTCACTGGCCCTCATCTCCTGTCTCCCAATAGTGTCATAAAATTATATGGTTTCATGATCTAAGCACTTCCCCCAAAGTTCCATCAGCGGGCAGCCCAGCCTTTACTACATGCATTTTAGGGGGACATTTCAAGTCCAAGCACAATACTAAAGTATATATGATGCAGTTCTCTTGTTGAGCTGGGGTTTGCTGCTCTGAGGCCCAGCCCAGCAGTTTGAACCCAGGGACTGGGATGGAGTTGTGGTTCTGACCCAGTTTGGCAGGCACAACACTGGCATGGTGTGTAGCAACAAAGAGTGCTCCAGAGGCTCAGATCCGCGAATAGGGCACAGAACTCTGAACCACCACAGCAGTTACACCACCGCAGCTGCAACCTGGGACTCAGAAACAATGGGGCCCAGTAACACTCCAGAGAATGAGGTACCATGCAGCTGCGACTCTGAACCCTGACATGGGATGTAGCAGCTGCCCACACCCTGTGAGGCCAAGTGCTGTAGTGGCAGCAAGAACCAAGGAATGGCTTGGAAATGCTGTGGCTTGGGCCCCATGGGGCAGGAAGCAAGTTGGTGGTGACCCCATTCTCTAGAGAGTCAGGGTTTCTCAACAGCTCAGAGTGGAGGAGTCTAGCTCAGTTCTGGGAAGGAAGCACTGTGTTTCTCTTTGAGGGTAGTATGGGGAGGTTCAGCCAAAGCTCTGATGCTCTGGGATGTGAGGTAACAATGTCTATGGAGTCCCAGAAAGTGCAGTATATGGGTCAGGGAGGCTTTGGCTTCCTTGGGGGGGGGGTGCCGCAGCATCAGAGGAGCTAGGGGGTGCACCTGCTGTGGTGTGCTGCAGGTTTGGAATGGCGGCTGCCTCTCCTCTAGTGTGAGCCTGGAGGTTGGAGAGTGACTGCTGTGGAGTGCAGGAGGCCTGAGGTTTGAGGGCTGTCTCAGCTGTGACTACTGTGGATAGGGAGGAGGGGTGACTGTTCCACTGTGCAGGAGGACTCAGGTCTCTGGGGGATGAAGCACAGCCTTGGTCATGGTGCTTGCTGGTGGTGTGACTGCTGCAGTGGTTCCGAGCTCTGTATTGCAGAAGGGCACCAACTTTAGCTTGGTCCTAGGGAGAGGATGCGTCAGGGACTGAGTAGAGAAGATGAAGTACCTTGGCAGAAGCTTTGCCCTAAAGGATGGGGCATGGCAGTACCTGTAGGGTGTGTATGGTGTAGTTGGGGCTGAGCCTCAAGAATGGTAGTGCAATGACTACCCACCCCTTGAGTGGTATGCACTGTAGCAGTGGCTCTGATTCCATGATGGTGCAGAACACTAGCAGCACAAATAGGTAAGTTTTAGGGGTTCTGAGCCACCTTTTTAGACTTTAAAAAATGCAAAGGTTTTAAAGATTTAGTAGCTATATCATAGTTCATTCTCAAAAATAGCAGGAGGATGCAATATTAATGTATACCAAAACCTAGTACTTTGAAGGAAGAAAGGCATATTTGAATTTCTTACCTTTGGTATCCTCCAAAGCAAGACTCCTGGATGCCCTCAGATTTCATTTTTCTATCTCTTGGTTTATCTTGACTGTTTTTCTGGGCAAGCTAAGTTTGAAACAATTCCTTATCACCTTCTTAGAGGTAGGTGGTCTGACATGGTGGACATTTGTGAATGTGGGGCAAAACAGTTCTCTGTATCTGTGGTCTCCTTTCATCCTATAGGGGAAGTTTTGCTAGATTGGAATAATTTCAGTGTCTCATGACTGTGTAGATTTTACTTTCCAGCATCCCCATTTAAAAGAATGGCTAGCTTTTGGAGAATATATAAAACCTATTCTTGTTTTAGTTATCAGAAATATTGAAGGGTCTGAACTAATAGCAGACTGTCATAGTAATTTTCCTTTGGCCCTTTTCTAAGCTGTCATTTTATTTATTTATTTATTTATTTATTTATTTATTTATTTATTTATTTATTTATTTATTTATTTATTTAGAGACAGGGTCTCCCTTTGTAGTTCAGGCTGGTCCTCAGCTCACTATGGAGCCCAGGCAAGACTCGAACTCAGCAATCCTCCTACCTCTGCCTCCTGAGTGCTGCGATTACAGGCATGAACCACCAAGCCTGGCACTGTAATATGTGGTATTGATTGCTGGTGGGCGTGAGTCACCACGCCCAGCATTGTATGTGGTTACTGGGATTGAACTCAGGACCTTGCGCTTGCGAGGCAGGTGCTGGAACCACTGAGCTAAATCTCTAGCTCTATTTTCTTTCTTTTTTTTTTTTGAAGAAGATTCAACCATGTCTAAAGAAGAATAGATCATTTCACAGTTTGCCAAATGAAGTAGAGCTCCTCCAACTTTGCAGGACTGCAATCTGTTAAGAGTAAATGACCCAAAAATATTCCGTTTAGAGTCTTGGCTCTCCTCTAAGAAGTGACAGATGGTGAATAGTTTCCAAAGCTTCAAAGACAAAAGATACGTTACAAATTGAATACTGACCAAAAAAAATCACAGTTTAGACTTAGTGATTTCAACACTGTAATTCGAAAATGGGTTTTCAAAGGAACCTGGAAGTCACTAGAACTGAAAATAAGACAAAGACAGATACTGTTATAAACATTGTAGCAAAACAATAAAAGTAACTGAACTGCCAGAACAATCCACTTATTTGTCATTAGAATAAGGAAAAAATGCAAAATTTACTAGGTGAAATACTTCAAAAATCTTTTAAACACACTCTTAACATTTTTATGTTCTTCATTGTATACCCCCACAATCTCCATGTAGAATACAAATAAAAGAAAATAAACAGAACAGAAAAAGCTATGAGTCCCAGTTTCCTTTCTAAAAGAGGGTGGTGATGATTTAGATAACAATAGATAAGTCTTTATTCCTTGAAATTAATGTGCATGGCAAAGTAGGACGTGGGCATCAATGTTTCTGGTATAGGCATATGCAAATATCACATGGCTCTGCTCATGTGTGGGGGTCCTCACTTCTTAATTTTGGACTGTGATTCTGAGGTTTGCTCAGGGTCCTCACCAGAGTTGTTGTTGGAAGAAAAAAGATTTCACTAACTTTTCCAAAAAGTTTATGTTAAATACCTGAAATAAATCTTTTCTTTTTCAAGCCACTCAGAGTAAACTGTGTGGAGAATTCAGAATTAACATAAGATCCAGTGTATGTGATTCTTTTTTGGAAAATGTTTAATAGTGTTGCATTTACCTGAAGCTTCATTTAAAAAATTGTGGATACTCAGAAATTTTAGTAAGGAGTTACTTTCATTAAGCACCAGTTCATTCAATGAAAATTGACATTAATATTTATTAAAATGTATCCTTTCAAATGGAGACTAAGAACCAAAAATGAATCAATATGTCTATAAATAATTAATGATGTTCATATCCTCTTCTTAGAGTTCAATATAAAATTTACCTATACAGACATATGCATATTTATGTAGACATTATGATGTCCAAATGAGAGCATATTAAATCTTTCTTCTTTTATTCTAAAAAGTACTCTTAGGGCCGGAGATTTAGCTCAGTGGTTCAGGCACCTGCCTCGCAAGCACAAGGTCCTGGGTTTGATCCCGGTAACCACATAGAATGCTGGGCATGGTGACTCATGCCCACCAGCAATCAATACCACATACCACAGTGCCGGGAGTGGTGGCTCACGCCTGTAATCCCAGCATTTGGGAGGCAGAGACAGGAGGATTGCTGAGTTCGCTGCTGCTTGCCTGGGCTACATAGTGAGCTCAGGGTCAGCCTGAACTACAGAGCAAGACCCTGTCTCAAAAACAAAACAAAAAATAAATAAATAAAAAGTACTCTTATTTTCTGTATTGGTTGTGGTGAGCTATTGTGTTCATAGGATTAAGAAGGAAAAACGTAAGGAAGAATATGATTCTATCCACAAGTGTTTCAGATGCTCTGGAAATGTAAAATTAAATGTTTAAACATGAGAAATATACTTAGTGTTAGCATTCCTTCACATTACTAAGTAGGCTGTTGAAGAATCATTCTGGGATTGCAGTGTAATACAAAAGCAGAGTACATGTCCAAGTGAATATTTTATGGTTAATTGTATGGGTGGATTTCTTAAAGTTTAATGGTGCATAGGAAATATGCAGCAATCCTATAATCCTTATGTCAATGAGATGTAGAGGGGGCTGGTGATCCAATTAGTGTAATGGACATCTGGCACCCAAACAATGCACTTCAGAGTCCGAGTGAGAACAACTGGCCTCATCCATATTTTCAAAATATAAAGGAGTGAAAACAGGGTGTAGAATCCTCCTCTTGTGTTTTATGTAATTATTTTAATACAACTGAGTCCTGAGAACTAGATTTTTGCAACTGGAGTGCTTATCATCCATATATAAGCTCTTTGTTCTGTAACTTTGCCTTCTCATATATCCTCTCCTCTTTTCTTTTCCATCATATACTTATCATTGGCCTTATTCCCATGATTCCACAGTGATTCAACTACTTACTCCACTTGTAGTTCATGGAAATCAATCATTATCTTGAGGACATTTCTGTAATGTGACCTTTACTTGTACAGTTTTTAGTAGCTTTTTGACTTACTGGAGTTCAAATAATGGTTCTTTCAAATCGATGTCTGTTAATGTAGCAGTTAAGTAGAGAAAGCTAGGAGACTTTGTATTTTAATCTTGTAAATTTCTTCCCAAAGGTAGTAAAAATAACACTGAAATTTGCTTCTTGCATCTTCTTTATTTGGAATATAGTTCTTTTGGAATATCAGAGTTCTTTAGCCATAAAAGTTTATCATAAATTCTATTTATTTGCATTATGATGCTCTGTATGTTGAGGTACAGTTGGCTACAGGTCTCTTGTGCACTTAACGTATCTTTTGGTCCTGCATGTCTTGCTAATGTGCCGGAACTTTTAGTACTTTGATCTTTTCCCTGGGCCATTTGTCAGGATTGTTTGAGCCTTGCAATGAGAGTAACTGAGAGCATACTGAGGTTTTTTTTTTTTTTTTTTTTTGAGGCAGGGTCTCGCTTTGTAGTTCAGGCTGGCTCTGAGCTCACTATGTAGTCCAGGCAAACCTTGAACTCAGCAATCCTCCTGTCTCTGCCTCCCGAGTGCTGGGATTACAGGCGTGAGCCACCACACCCGGCACTGTGGTATGTGGTATTGATTGCTGGCGGGTGTGAGTCTCCACGCCCAGCATTGTATGTGGTTACCAGGGATCGAACTCAGGACCTTGCGCTTGCAAGGCAGGCGCTGGAACCACTGAGCTAACCCTCCGGCACTGTATTGAGTTCTTGATTACTACTAGGCTCCTTTCAAAGAACAGGCTTGCTTACTGCTTGTTATAAAAGCAAGAGGGCCCCTGAATTCAGGTCTCTTTTGGCTCATTCTCCCATTTATACAGGCTTCCCTGGCCCTGTGGGACTTGGGGCCTGAGGAACAGTTGCAGTTATGCTAGTACTTCTATTAGAGCTCCTTCTGTGGCTAAGAGAATTCTTTGTCTCTAGTTCAGAGGTCTATCAGTATTGATGAGCTATGTATGGCAGACTAACTTCTTAATATGTATATTTAGTCTGTAGTTTTCCTGCTTCCACCTCCCCTTTACATTATTAAACTTATACAAAATGGGGCAAAAATCCAATACTTTGTTTATAAAATAGCTTCCTTTTGAAGAATTTACTGTTAGGTTTTCTAAATTTCCCCCTAAAATCTTGTGAAGTAGGCATGTGCAGGTTTATTACCATTTTATAAATGCAGAATTGGAAAGAGAGGTTAAGTGATTTTCTGAAGATCATAGCAGATCATAGTTAATTTATTACTGACCAAATGTTAGTATTCAGGCCTTCTCACTGATCACATAGTTGTGCAGTGTCTTATAGTGAAAAACTGCCACTTTCTCCCTCACTTATATTCTTTGCAATGACACTATTTTATTTGCATTATAGATGTTACAAATGCTGTTTTCCTAGAAAGAAGAACTCTAGGTAGTGTAATTAATACCTGAAACTCTGAAATTATGTAGACTTCTCCATATTTTTTTTTTTTTTTAGACAGGGTCTCGCTTTGTAGTTCCGCCTGGCCCTGAGCTCACTATGTAGCCCAGGCAAGCCTTGAACTCAGCAATCCGCCTATCTCTGCCTCCTGAGTGCTGGGATTACAGGCGTGAGCCACCATGTCCGGCGACTTCTCCGTATTTTAACAGAACATATTCTGGACTTCACACAAATAAAACTAATATAAGAAAAGTAAAATAAAACCAGTGATACTCATTCTCAGCCTCAAACAGTGTTTCTAAAGTAAAGTCTCCTTAAAATAATCTGGAGAGGTCTGAGGATTTAGCTCAGTGGCACCCTGCCTGCCTCAAAGTAAGGTCCTGAGTTTGATCCCTAGTACAGGAAAAAAACATCTGAAGAGCCTTTTAGGAATTCATCATTGGGTTCTATCTCAGGCCTACCTAGTTAGCATTTCTGTGATACGAAAGAATCCTGCTTTTAATCAAATTCCTCAGGTGCCTTTTGTGTCTGATAAAGCTTAACCTGTGTATTAGTCAGCTTTTTTATCACTGAGATGCACTACCCGATGTCCATAGTCTGAAGGAGGAGATTTTTATTTGGCTTATGGTTTCGGTGGATGTGGCCTATGATTGGCTGTCTCTGTGACAGAAATATCACAACAAAAGTTTGTAGCAGAGCACAGCTGCTATTTCAGTGATTGGGAAGCAGTCCAGGGGAACAGAGCACCAGAGAAATGAGTGAGGGGTCTGACGTAGTAACCAAGGTCATACCTCCGTGACCCACCTGGAAACCTAGAAACATGCTTAACTAGTCTGTCCCCTGGGAAGCTCCCAAACTAATCAGTTTCACATAGTCCAGCCTACCCATCACACTATGTATTAATGCTAGGGATCCACTGTTTCCCTAAACCAAGAGTGGGTCAGCTACTATTGGCTAAACACTTACAAATAAAAGAAGGGGCAGATTTACAAAACTGTCCCCCAAATATACTACTTTTAAAAAGTCTTGATAGGTGTGCAAATCATTACTAAATTATTCTTCCCCCAAACCTAAAACCTTAGTGTATACCATGAATTTGTTTAAAAAATGTTTTTAAAATGTCTGTATTATAAAGTAGGGCTCACTTAAGCACTTCCATTTTGTGGAGGCCTTCTATTCTGTAGCTGTGTAACACCTCTTCTTGCCTATTCATAAATTCACTCAATCTTTCTACATTGAGTACCTACTTTCTGGGCCCAGTGCCATCTAGGCACTGATGTTATAATAGTGTGTAAGGTGGCTAAGCTCCCTGCCCTTGGGATCAGTACAAGGGGGATGGTCATAGCTTCTTAAAAAAATATAAATGTCTCTATGGACAAGATGACAGGGTTTTGGTTTTGACTTTGGTTGATTGTCAACAATGACTTCAAAGTGGCCATTTTGTAGGAAAAATGTTTTTACTATCCCTTCTCTCCAGGTTTGAAACTGGAATCACAGTTTTAAAACATGGATATATACCACTTAAATGTTATTTGATTCCTGCTGGCTGTTTAAAGAATACAAGCGTGAACAAAAATTCTAATTTTGACATTTTATATGAGTTTGAAGAAGGTGACTTCACAGGGTAAATATTGTCTCATTTTCTCAGTCTGTCATCATTTTTTTTTGTTTAAACATTTTTTAAAATTTATGTAATCTGGGTTTGAGGTGTTACTCAGTGATATGGTGTGTATTTAGTGTGTCAGAAGCCCCACTTTAGTTTTTACTAAATACAGAAATGAGTAAGTTTGATCACTAACAATAAACTGCATTCTCAGCCCAAATTTTATCCCTTTTTCATAAAATCTCTTGGCAGAATTAAATTTCTTTAAAGAATCAAAAGAGCTCCTTGAACTAGTAACTGTTCGGTTACATTTTTATTATTAGTTAATCTCATTCACCTCCACAGCTACAACTCATTCTCTAGGTGATCAATCATTCAAATAACTTTTTGAGAATGAATACTGATAAATCCCAGTTTACAGAATGTTAGATCTTGTTGTTTTGTACTATTAAATCAGTTGCCTTAATTAGATAATAAATTGCCATAGACTGTGAGATACTTTCAAGGATTAGATTCAACCTGTTAGATCATTACCTGGCAGAACGAAACTGAGTATCATTGTTATTGTTATTAAATAAAAAACAATGCCGGACGTGGTGGCTCACGCCTGTAATCCCAGCACTCGGGAGGCAGAGACAGGAGGATTGCTGAGTTCGCAGCGGCTTGCCTGGGCACCATAGTGAGCTCAGGGCCAGCCTGAACTACAAAGCGAGACCCTGGCTCCAAAAAGCAAAAAAAAAAAAAAAAAAAAAACCAAGTAATCACTTGCAGTTGATGGCAGACATACCTTTCAAATTAAAAAAAAAATCAAGTCAGTATAAGTTCCATGCTGTATAGGAAACAGCTGACTGGTTTTATTGTGATGCTTATAGTTTGAACTTATAATACCTGTTCTATGCTGAGATTTGGTGATGGGCAAGAACTATGTGCAAATCTGGTGTTTGGCCACCACAGTGCGTTGCATAACTCAGATCTGCGTCAAGTTGAAGGCTGTTTTTTATTTGCATTATTTTCGAGGAGGGATTACAAACGTTTAACAATTTTTATAGCAGGCTCAAGGGTGCATTGTAATCCTTTTTTTTAAACTTAAAAATATTTATCAGATAAATCTCATGAGACACACAACCTTAGTGTGAGGTTAATGGTGACCTAACAGCAGCTACTCTGAGCTGTTTTATTATTATTATTACTCAAGACAAATGGCTTTCTGAAGCTATTTAGGCCATGCATTCCCATTCTGCTTTATAAATCTTGATGTGCCAGGTAGTGGAGCACTTGCTTAGTTGATCCCTTGGGAAGACTGAAGTGAAAGCATTGATTGGACACTTTTGGGCTGAGAGCCCTGTGCAGCTATTTAGCTGGCAGGAAATTCTTTTTTTTTTTTAATTTATTAGTCAAACTAGTTGCAGCAGTGTCTTGCTTAGAGATATTTATTAGTATCATCAGTGTGGTCATAAATACTGTCCACTCTCTACTCAAAGTACCATTGTATGCCATTCTGGAAGCAAAAGAATATTCTTGTATTTGATTAGAACTTTTAAAATGGATATCTTTGTCAATACTTATCAGATAAAACTCATGAAAGTTTCTGTATAGGAATCACTCTGTGATATGCTTTTCAAATTCGGAGTAGAATTACAGTAATCTGATTTGAAAATGTCATAAGAAATTTCTTGAACATTTTGGTATCGATGGATATTAACTTAATAGATACGTGCTGTGCACTTCACTGAGCCAGTGCTGTAGACACTTGATGGACTGCAACTATTATGACTGTAGTAAGTGCTATATACTCAAAGTTCCTATGAAAAAAGCTCTAGAAAAATACAATGATCTAAAGAATGTGGTTTCATTTTAAATATTATATTTGATTTATTATTCATGAACTCAAAAGAAAGGTGCGCTCCATTAAGCTAGTGACCTTTTTTTCCTGAAGCATGATAATTGCATTCTAATGGAAATATAGGAACAGTAGTTATTATACATATAACACCCTGAACATGTGGGGTTGTGCACTTCCGCCTCTGAAAGCATCCAGTGGGTTTCAGCATCATTTATAAGCAACTCAAATCCCTTGTCAAACAAAATAAATGCTCTTTTGAATGTTACCATCAGGAAAATATAAAATATTCCTCTTATTAATATTCTATACAGATTTCATGTTCTTTTTAGAGTCACAGTCATTGTTTTCAGTCAGGTTGAGATTTTAGCCTCATAGTGTCATTGAGTTGTACCTCTGCCACTGCAGCAGTGTGCTCCTGTTTGTGAATGTTGGGCACAATCCTGGGCATCCAATTGGGTCTCTCTTCACAGACCTTCTGAGCCCTCTGATTTGGTCACACACTCAGGTTTTCAAGAGACATTTGGAGACTTCCTATCCAAAAGAAAAATGGAGTCTTAGTTCTGCTGAAAGGTCATGGAGTGGCCAACTGTATGTCATATTCTTCTACCTCAACCATTTAAAAGCATGTTTAATTGATCTGGGAAATCAGCAAACCTGGAAACTTCTATGCTTGCTTGCCTGCCTGCCTGCCTTCCTTCCTTCCTTCTCTTTATAAATTCCTTTTTTTTAACTATCAAATTTTTACCTTCTCTTCTTTACTTTCCCTTACTCACCCTTCCCTTTTCCTTTTGCATGCTTTCTTCCTATTTCACATTATAGCCTCAGTTTATTTTATAAATCTGGAACATTCCTCAGTGCCCACACCACAGTTTGGCACTGTTGAGTGGTGTTGGAAACTGTATGAGGCAAGACAGGTTTCTGGTTACCAGGTGGTACCCTCAAAGGAGATTATGGAAGCCTGGTCTCCTCTTCTCTCTTTGGCTTTCCATCTATAAGCTGAGCAGTTTTGCTCTATCAGCACACCATGATGTGCTGCCATAGGCACAAAAACAATAGGACCAAGCAATCATGGACAGAAACTTCCAAAACTATGAGCCAAAACAACCTTTTTCTCTTTACCAATTGATTATCTCAGGTATTTCATTGCAGTAATAGAAAGTTGACTGACACAAACAGAGCAAGTTGTATTTTTATAGTTTTTTACTCTAATGAACAGTCCAGTTCCATGACTGATCTATTTTCATAGTTCTCTCTGTTCTCCAGAAGTTTTTTGAGTAGCTCCTCAGAATGGAAACTATGTGACATAATAGTTTCATAAAACTAGTCATTATATTTCATCAGTAGCTTAATCTTAGAAAGATACTGAATTCTTTTTCTTTAAAAATTCTTTTCTAAAATTTTATTTAAAAATGCTTCATGTATTATTGAGTTCTTGAAATATGTTAGACACTATGTTATGGTTCACAAAAACAATATATATATTGACACATATATATGGTGCCTATGTTGTACAGCTTAATGAGTTTAATATTGGTTTCTGATTTACAGAATTGCTTTCTGATTCACATAATCATTGCATGCTAAATTCACAGGATATGAGATGGATCATATACTCTTACCTGATTCATTTTTTAAATGATAGGATATTAAGGGCTGAATTACCAGGTGGTAGAATTCTTATTGTCTGAGTCTGATTTTAGATTTTTAGTTTTAAAAGTTTTTGTACCAGTGCCTCATAGAATACCACCTGAGACAGGAGGAAAGGACAGGCTTGTATTTACTTAAGAGAGAATGGTGTATAAACTTGATTATTGATTTATTAATTTCAATGGGACAATATATCCTTCCAGTCATTAAATTATTTATTTTTATCATCTAATGAATCTCTCCAGTCTCAGTGTGCCTACGAGACTGAATTAACAGGCAAAGAGTTGCTAAGTGAAGACAGAATTGAAGTAAAGTTCTAGAAGAGGTTCCAAGAAATCTTTTTATTCAGGCTAAGGGGACACCTGGCGTCGTCTAAGCCATGTGTGCAGGATTTCCTCTGTTGTGAACAAATTGCACTTCCAGATTCTGTGTCTCACCAGAGCCAGGTACGTACTATAACTCTGACCTTCCACTTTCCATGTTAGGCTGATTATTCTGAGTCGCACTCTCTCGTCAGACATGCTAATTCATCAAAATTAAGTTAGAGTAGGTCATACTATCTCTTTACAGCAACAGTGTATTTCTGATTTAATCCATAACAGTTATGTTTATTAGCTCTTAGAGTTGTAGGGTTTTTCTCATATCCTTGTCTAATCAAATTGTTCACTTTGCTTTCCACCTATCACTATGTTCTAAAAAGTACTAAGGGGGCCGGAGATGTAGCTCAGTGGTTCCAGTGCCATTTTAAGACTTTTGGGTGTAATGTGTTTTAAAAATTTCTAACCAGTAGATTAATAATGGACAAGAAATGGCAGCATATGAGTACACAGGACTTCAAAGATTAAGATCCCAGGAATTAGAAGAGCAAATATTACAGAGTACATTTTATGTCTTGGAAAGGGAACAGATACTGTAATGAATTTTTAAGTTAGCAATTTGTTTAGTCTCTGGAGGCCCTGGCAACTTGCTAAGGTTATGGGGGTAGAAAGCACCTACAGAGAGGAATTTCTCAGTCAGAACCAACATTTAAAGTAGTGGTGTGTTAATGCTTAAAAAGAAGTCCTGCATGCATTTTTTATAAGTCCTAGCTTTTGCATTTGGATCTGATGAATGCTGCTCCAAGAGGTTGAGCCAGCTTGCCATTTTCCAGGCTCCATTTCCATTATTTATGTCCTTTCCAATGCAGCCAGTGGCACATTTCTAAATTAAATACTTAGTTGTGCTGAAAGTACAGCCCAGTACCTGGATAGAGACATGTCACAAATGTTACTGACTCTCCTTCGGGAGAGCAAGGTATTGGGGATTAAACCTAAGGAACACTGAGCTATATCCAACCCCTGATTATTTTTTTCATTTTGAGACAAAATCCCACTAAGTTGCCCAGACTGGCTCAAACTTTGTGTTCCTCCTGTGTCAGCCACCTGAGCAGCTGGGATTGCTACCACACCTAGCAGAACCTCCATTTTTTTTTTTTTTTTTTTGAGGCAGAGTGTCGTTTTGAGGTTCGGGCTGGCCCTGAGCTCACTATGTAGCCCAGGCAAGCCTCAAACTCAGCAATCCTCCTGTCTCTGCCTCCCGAGTGCTGGGATGACAGGCGTGAGCCAGCACGCCTGGCACTGTGGTATGTGGTATTGATTGCTGATGGGCGTGAGTCTCCACGCCCAGCATTGTATGTGGTTACTGGGATCGAACTCAGGACCTTGCACTTGCGAGGCAGGTGCTGGAACCACTGAGCTAAATCTCCTGTCCAGAACCTCCATTTTAAAAAAGCCTGCTGTTCTTAGTCATATTTAAAACCAAGTACATTTTCAGGGGTCTCAGTTCGTAGGTTTGTTTTTTGAAAATGAATTCTTGTGTCATCTTTGATTAAATGCCCAAGGAGGAGGTTTTTTTGTTTTGTTTTTCTAATGTCAAATGAGGATGTATCATATAAAATGTGACCAAAATTCAAAGGTAAATTGAAGATTCCATAAATTTTTGGATTAGCACAGAGTAATTTGAATTTTAAAAAGATAAACCAACTATTTTCACAGTCTTCAGTAATAGGCTAAAGAAGTCGTGACTTAAATGGATTTAAATGTGTCCCTCAAAAGTTCATATGTAATCCTGAAATTCATTTGATAGTATTTTGCTTTGTTTTGTTTTGAGACAGGGTCTCACTTTTTGTAGTTCAGGCTGGCCCTGAGCTCACTATGTAGCCCAGGCAAACCTGGAACTCAGTAATCCTCCTGCCTCTGCCTCCCAAATGCTGGGATTACAGGCATGAGCCACCACACCCAGCACTGTGGTATGTGGTATTGATTGCTGGTAGGCATGAGTCATCACATCCAGCATTGTATGTGGTTGCTGGGGATCGAACTCAGGACTTTGCTCTTGCAAGGCAGGTGCTGGAACCACTGAACTAAATTTCTGGCCCAACTTGACAGTATTTGGAGGTGAGGTTAGATGAAGTCAGAAGTGTGGGGCTACATGGTGGGATTAGTGGCTTCATAGGAAAAGAAAGAGACCTGATTTTCCACTATCCCCCATTGTTACTATCCTTCAGCAAGAAGACTGTTAGGAGATGCAGCTCTTTGATCTTGCATTTTCCAGAAGTGTGAGAAGTTACTTTCTTTTCATTATAAATTGCTAGTGTCAGATATTCTGTTAGTATTAACATAAAGTGGACCAAGACAATAATCCTACAGGCATGGTGAATAACAGTCTTCCACAGGGCAAGAAATGGAGATAAAGAATATGTAATCAGAGAAGCAGAGGTGGACCATGGTGTTGGACAGCTAACTCCTGATATCACATGGAACACTGTGGATAGGAATGCTATGTGCCCTGCCCCAGGCCTCAGGTGCAAATGTAGCACTATTGACATTGATGCCCAGACCATGATAGCACCTGGTCTCTACTTTGTTCTCCTCTCTGGAATCTCCTTTCTTATTCAGAGGACCCGTGAAGTGTTTACTTGTACTCAGAAACTTATTTGTACAACTTTTTCTACTCTTGCCTTTTAGATAAACTCCTTTGGCTACCCTAAGAATACCTCTTGGAACAGTGTACATTGTGACCCTTTGGTTGTTGTGGAATAGCCTAGGCTTCTTCATACCTTTCATCTTTATGGTTCAGTCTTACTCCCATCACATTATAAAACTAAAGCGCTGGACTGTACAGGGCACAAACTCCATCCTATCCATTTGTCTTCTTTATTTCCATCTTCCCTGCCCACCTTAGAACAGAAAAGTTTCTTCCATCAAGAGTGAGTCCTCTTTATGATCAGCTCACAATGATTGACTCTTCCAAATGTCACTAGGTCACCAGTTCTGTAAACCATAATTTAGCTGGACAGAAGAAATCCTGTGAAGATGCAGTTTTACTTGAAAAACAGGAAATGTAAATTGGTAGAGAAATATACAAATCAGTGCAATAGTAAGTTTTCAAATCAAACTTAAAGGACAAATGGGATTCACACAAGGAACAAGACCAAAACCTTTTTATTAAGCTTTGAGATTTTCTACTGGCCTTGATAAACAAGATTCTTATTTATTTATACCTTATTCCTCTGTGCTACCATTGTACACTTAAAAAAAAGTGAAGAAACTGAAAAATAGAATACTCAACTTTTCAACCTTCTAGAAGTAAATCCTGAGAAAATTTATTAACTAGTCATCCATTCATAGACATTTAGATTTTGATATATTATATTGAAAAACAGCACTATATGGGAAGATTGGGTCATAAATAACTGAAAGCTTATTGATATAACATTGCAGTTTTGAGCAGAGTCAAATCTGAGCACTCTCTGTTCTTATGATTCTAATCAATAGTAATGGTAGGAAAGCACCCTTAGGAAGGGTCATGTTTGTGCCTATTCTATCTGTGTACATAATTTGTGTGCTTTTAATTCTGAATCCATCAAAATCCCTAGTATTAAAGTGTAGAGGGCCTAAGTTCTTTTTAAAAGCATGCCTGGATGTTTGTAATTTTACAATGAACAGCAAGATCCAGACTGAATCAAATACAGTCCACTAAACACTTTCCTACTAAATTATTGTTCTTTGTTGTACAGAAGTGTTTTAGTTACTTTCCTGGTTGCTAGACAATATATCACAACTTAAAGGAGGAGAGTTTTATTTTGGCTCATGATTATACTTCAGCAGGCTCTAATGCAAAAAAAAACCATGCTCCTCAAAGAAAAAAACACATACAAAAAAAAAAAAAACACACCCCAGCATGGTGGAAGGGTCTGGTGAGGGAAAGCTGCTTACATCATGGCATCCAGGAAGGAGAGAGAGAAGGAGGAGTTGTGGAAAGAAACATATCCTTCCAGCGACTTGCCTCCTTCTACCAGTTCCCACCTCCTAACACCACAATCATCATTGTGGTGGACCATGGTGTTCGGTGAATCATCAGTCCACTGATGAATATGATTCCTCCATTATACAGTTACTTTTCAAATGCATTAGTCTTTTGAGAGCCATTTTAACATTTTTTAAGTTAATTGATTTTATTGATACATATTATATGCATATCATGATCACAATGGACATTGAAAATTTGTACCAGTATATGGCATGTCTTCATTCTCATTTTTCCCATTCCCCTGCCCACCCTACAACCCTCTGCCCCTTATATACATAAGGTTTGTTTCTTTTTTTTACCATAACATTTTTCCCCATGATATATCCTCCTAGCCCCCTTTACTATTTGAATATTTTCTATTTTACAGTATCTATTGTACTATAACCCATTTATATCTTCAGTTTCTCATATGAGAGAAAAGATACGATATTTATACATCTGAGACCTTTTTGTTTCATTTATGAGTTTGTCCTCAAGGTACATTCATTTAAGTATAAATGGTTCAAACTTACCACTCTTTATGGCAGAGTAATACTCCATTTTATATAAAAGGAAAACCCCACATCTTCTTTATCCAGTCTCCAGTTGATGGGCATTTGGGTTGTTTCCGAGACTTACCTGTCACAAACTGAGGCTAGGAACGTGGGTGCACAAATGTTGCTGTGATATGAATCATTGAATTCCTTCGTGTATATGTCTAGCAGGGGAATTGCAGGGTGAGCGGAGTGAGATGAAATCTCAGTGCTGTTCTCATCTGCATTTCTCAAAGGACTAGTGTTGTTGAACACTTCTTCATATGCTTGTTAGATGCTTTTACTTCTTCCTCTGAAAAGTGTCTGTTGATTTCAGATGCCCATTTTTGAATTGGGTCTTTAAATTGGGGGGGAGGCTGATTTTTAAAGCTCTTTGTATGTTCTAAATAGTAGCCCTTTGTCTGAGAAACAGCTGGTAAAATTTTTTTCCCAAATTGTTGGTTGTCTTTTTGCTCTGCCAATAGTTTCTCTTCTGTGCAGAAGCTTTTTAATAGGATGAGATCCCATCTGTTGATCCATGAGGGACATTTTAAATTTAAACCATAACAAATAGAAACAGAAGTGAGGTGAAGTAATTTTCTAATTCTTCCTTTTTGCCTAAGGACAGATCAAGGAAGCCCTCACATTCATTTCTTACTTGGTGTACCATCCTCTGAGGTGAGCAGGAGAGAACAGTTGCTTGATGGCTTGTATGTTCAGCTTGAACTGTAGACCTGTCACATCTAAGGGCTTCTCAGATCTCATCCCATCATGCCTGACATCCTGCCAGAAAGCCATACTCTCCAGGGTTTCCATAGTGTCTGTCCCTGCTGCCACCGTTCTTGTTCTACACATCTGGCCCGATTTCCTGCTCCTCCCCAACCTCCTACCCTACTCTCACATGCTCTTTAGAACTTAAAGAGCTGTCACAGCAAACTCCCCTGTATCCTCAGCTAGTTCCCACTGTTGGACCTAAGTGAAACCAGTATTGTAAACGTATGGACACCACTGTCTTGCAGCCCTTGCTCCTGGAAGCAGCTCATTCCTGACTTTCTGTTGTTACTGTGTCTCACTGGGAGGTGAATGCCCTCCCATCACCCTGCTGCTGCTTCTCAAGGACATGACTTCTTTCTTCCTTAAACACCCCCTTTCTACTCCTTGTTGCTGCTACCTATGGTCCCCTTGGTTCTTGCTCATTCTCAGCTGACTGCGGTCTGTTTCACTCTCTTCTATCACTGGCTTCATTCTCAGTAATCTGCACCAGTACCTGGGCTTCTTGGATCCGAGGTTGGTACTCTTCACCTTGCTCACTGTTCTTATAGTCTTAATATTAAATACTCGCTTGTAAATACTGAGGCTAACTTCTGAATCTTTACTTTAGTTCTTACCATTATTGTTTCTGCTCCCACCTCACTGTAGTCCTCCCCTTCTAATCATCCTTCTAATTTATTTGAACCTTTAGTCTCCCCTCCACCCCATCATTGGTTCCCTTCTTATCCAGTTTAGATTCCTTGGCATGTGACTATAATCATGTCCTTCCCTTCCTTCTTCAAACTTATTTAAATGCTGCCACTAACCAGCTAAATAATGTGGAAAAAACACTCAAGCTTGTTAGCTAGGTTCTCTGAATTTATGGCCACTGTCACATACTTCTACTTTTCTTCTTTAATGTGTTAGCTTTCCCACCTGCTAGGACTAGTACCAGTCTGTTCTGTTAGAAACCAGGCCTCACAGAAGAAGGGGAGCGACAGTTGAGGAAACTTTCATCTGTATTTAGCCCATCTTGCCAAATAATGCTCCGCTTCCTGTCAGATCAGCATTGGCATTAGATTCTCATAGAAGCTCAAACCCTGCTGTGAACTATAAAGGGGAGGGACCTAGGTTGTATGCCTCGTATGAGAATCTAATCCACATACCATTCCCTCTTCCCTTTACCATGGAAAAATTGTCATCTAGGAGTCTGATCCCTGGTGCCAAACATTGGGACCACTGTCCTAATGGGATGACTCACTTTTTCTCCTAAATTTTCCTCACTTGTTTTCTCTGATGAGCTTGCCCTCCAGTGCTTAGTCACAGTAAATAACAGTGCTGGGCCCCTCACCTCTCCGTCTGTCTGTGACCAAACTCTCCCTTTCACACAGTTTCTGGGGACAAAGGATTCCCGAACCTCTTTCATGGCTCCTGCAGTAGTTTGCCTTGCTGCCAAATACCTTGGGTTTACAGTCAAATTATCTGAGGGAGAGTCTCATAGCTGCCTTTTCCTGGGTGTGTGAACTTAGGAAGATTTTGTCTTTTCTCTGTGCCTCAGTTACTTATCAAGTTAATAGTCTCTGCTTCACAGAGAAGTTGTGAAGGTTGAAGGATTATTGTGAAATGCTCGGATATAGTAGTGACCGTGCCTGTGTCATCTGCTGCTGCTGCTGTCCTCTTCATGGTTAGGCCCCCCTCCTGGATCCCTTACCTCAGCATGCAGACAGACAGACGAAGCCTTCCCTTCTCTGCATTCCCCTGGCTCTTCCTGTTCTGTTGCTCCTCTTGGCAGCAGAGCTTCCCGGGTGAGTGTGCTTCCTCTCACACTCTCTTCTCAGCTCTTCCACTTGCGCTTCTGCTCCCACTGCTCTAATGAGATGGCTTCTGTCAGGATCACCAAGTGCCTTCTGCATTGCTCAAAATGTGGCACCTTCTAGGTTGTTCTGATATTTCACGTTGCTGTCTTTGCTTCAGTTGTTGGCCCTCACTGTTGGCTGCTGCAGCAAATCACAACAGATTGGGTGGCTAAATTTATCTCCCACAGTTCTGGAGTCTGGGAAGTTCCAGATAACACCTGTTAGCTTTTTAGTGTCTGGTGAGATCCTTCTTCCTGTTTTGCAGATGGTGCCTTTCTGCTGTGCTTCCAGTGGCAGAATCCAGAGAAAGGAAGCAAGCGCTCATGTTTCTTCTTAGAAGGGCACTAATCCTATTTGTTGAGGCTTCACCCTTCTGGAAGCCAACACCATCACAGTTATGCTTTCTCTCCAGGGATGAACGCTTCTTGCTTCTGGGGTCAATAGTATACTGCCTTTTCTTAGCTCTTCTCATTTTCATTCACTGACTCCCTTTTGCCTCATGTCTGTGTGGAGGGCCCTAGGACTCCTCTCTTCGTGCAGCTTTCCCAGAGTTCTAAGAATAATCACTGACCCTCTGGATCTTCTTTCTGAGCTCTACAACACAAACCAAAATTAAATAACATGCTCTCCCCATCAGTGGGTCAATCTGAGACAGACTTATCTGCATACTTTTCTGTCTCCACATTAATGCCTAATAGGGTTAACTGTTAACTGGCTTGTTGAAGAGTTTCAAGTCATAGAGACAAATATAAAATGATTTCACTTGTTCATTTCTTTTTTTAATTCTTTATTGGTACAATTAATATACATCTCAAAATCACACATAACACTGGGGAATTTGTACCAATATTCGACACAAGTTAATTTTCATTTTTACCCATATCCCAACCCACCCACACCTCCCCACCTCTTATATACATGCTCTTTTATTTTCTTTCAGAATCATATTTATTCCTTCCCCTCATTACATTGCCACACCAAATTTCCTCTGGAAACTTCCCATTCTACAAAAACTGTCATACTTTCTAGAGCTCATTTGCATCTACAGGTGCTCATATCAAAGGAAGTATCTGGTATTTGCCTATCTGTGATCTGTTTATTGTTTGAATTCTATTCTTTTTCTGGTTAGCCCTCTTAATTGATCTCAGCTCATTTCCCTAAGGCTCAGTAATTTCCAGTAATTAAAACACTCCAGCTCGGCCTTAAATTTCAATCCTTAAATTTGGCTTCTGCCTTTGTTACAGTAAAACCTAGAGTGGTAGTCTAGATGGCTGCTTTGCTTGGAGAGGAGCTGTGACCTGACTTGGCATTCTTCCTCCTCTTCCCTTTGGTGGAAAACACTTCTCTCTGGGCCTCATCTCCTGAGGTGATGTGGCTGGTTGCTTTTGGTAGCGTTGAGATTTTCTGTGTCTTGATAGCCCTCAGAGAACTGGGTGTCTTACTGATTAGCAGCCCATGTTACTGCCCTTCTTCTAAAGTCCATGCGTCTCCAACAGGAGCTGAAAAAGACTGTTGCCCCCTCTGAGCACGCAGAGAAGGAGGAAAGCGTGGGTCACCATCACCTTCTGCCTGGGCAGATCCCAAGC
This sequence comes from Thryonomys swinderianus, assembly GCA_004025085.1. NCBI lineage: Eukaryota > Metazoa > Chordata > Mammalia > Rodentia > Thryonomyidae > Thryonomys > Thryonomys swinderianus. The sequence goes on from PVIC010004467.1 coordinate 28,602, forward strand.
TCTCCCAGGATGTTACGCACTACACTCTGCTCCACTGGCAGTTCCCCATGGGACTGCACAAAGCATGTGGCCTAAGGACAAGAGATTAGTTTTGTCTTGAGCACTGCTCAAAGTGATGCTTCCATGACAGGTTCCTCTTGGAGCCAGTGTCCAATTGGGAAAATTTCTTCTTCCCAGAAAGCAGTTTGTCACTTCCATCACTGCTCTCTCCATAGGACCAAACTTCACTTCATCCTGTTTTCCCCTTGTTATGGCTGCTGGAAGAGGGTTTCAAGGTGGAGGCAGTTCTACCTCCTCTTACCAAGCTCTATGGGGGGACATCGGTGGTCATAAATGCTGTGGCTTATTGCCACAATGCAAGGATCCTGATTTGTATTTCCAAGACAATGGGAGAACATCCTCTCACTGTCATATTGGCACCTCGTACTTTACACAGCCAAAATAGAACTCTGGTCTTCTCCCCAAACTACTTCTCTTGTACCACTTCCTCATTTCAGTAAATGACACTATAATGACACTCCTCTCTCAAGTTAAAAATTCAAAGGATCACCATTGGTATCAGTTAGGTACCATCACGATACTACAGAGTAACGAAATACCCTGAGTACTCTGGCTTCTCTCAGCTCTATTTCTCTTGGATGCTGGTTGGCCAGGCCTTCTGTGCCACTTTGTTCTCTTGACTGCACATTGGGAGGAGACTAACGGATCCAGACTGAATGGGCTGAGCAGCTTTCCTTCAAGGGGCAGGTTGGGTAGAGGACCTTCTGCTCCATGTGTCCCTCATTGTTTTCTTGGGACCAGTCACCAACAGACACTAGCAGAGCGTCAGAGGCTGTACCAAGCATTTGAGCACAATTCTGCATCAAAGAAAATGTCATGGCAAATCCAAAGTCCAGGGATGGGTAATATACCCCCTGATTCATGAGAGATATTACAAAGATAAAAGTGAAAGGACGTGTGTGTGAGAGAGACAGAGACAGTCAGACAGGGAGAGAGACTGAGAAAGATGAGAGACGAGAGAGGGAGGGAGAGAGATTTTTTTTTGCTTTTTGAGACAGGGTCTCGCTTTGTAGTTCAGGCTGGCCCTGAGCTCACTATGGTGCCCAGGCAAGCCGCCGCGAACTCAGCAATCCTCCTGTCTCTGCCTCCCGAGTGCTGGGATGACAGGCGCCAGCCACCACGTCCGGCATTGTGGTATGCGGTGTTGATTGCTGGTGGGTGTGAGTCTCCACGCCCAGCATTATATGTGGTAACGGGGATCGAACTCAAGTCCTTGCGCTTGCGAGGCAGGCGCTGGAACCACTGAGCTAACCCTCCGGCCCCCAGAGAGACTGGTTTACTGCCCCCTTCTAAAGCTCTCACAGCGGAGCCTCAGTGCCACTGTACTGTAGGGGGAGGAGCATTTCTCTCTCCCTTGAACTCAGTAAGCTCCTTCCCACTCGCAGGCTTTTTGCACTACATTCCACTTTGCTACCAATTTACTGGTAGCTTTAGCACTAAAGTTTTGCTTTCCAGAGGACTCTAGTGACATGACAGCTATTCCTTTTCTTTCTTCATTTTCTTCAGCCCTTGATTTTATTTTATTTTTAACGATCTAAATCCTTAGAGCATTCATTGACTTAAGGATAGATCTGAAAGCCTTTCACATTCACTGTCAAATCAATAAAACACTTTTATTTTCCTTTAATACTGTGATACCTGCCAAAAGATGAAAAACAAATTAATTTGCTTTGCATTTGTTCAATAGCAATAATGAGCAGGAGGCAAAAATGATGAGAAACAAATTTAATGGAACTTTGAAATTTGGGAGTTAAGATTAATTGGATTCTGTGAATATCTGAATCTAATAGATGTAATTTTAAGCTAATTTTGTTGTCCTTTAGTGATATCATATCATATATGGACGTCAGCGAAGTGTGAATTTGCCTAATGCATAGCAGACATCTTGTGGAGTATCCCATAACTCCAGGGAAGGAAAAGCAAAATGTAAATGCAGGGCTTGAGGGGAGAGCTGGGCCCAGGAGGCCCATTTGGCCTCACATTTATGGGTGAAGGGGACTGGGGTGTGTGTGTGTGTGTGTGTGTGTGTGTGTGGCGAGGGGACTCAAATCATTGTACTTTTTGCTTATGAGAGAGGGAGGAAAGGAGACGGGCTAGAGGTCTTGGGGAGAAGGCGTCCTGCTCTCTTCTTCCTAGGGGTAGGAAGAGAGTCAGGAGCCACCTTTCTGGTGGGATAAAAGGGGAGAGAGGCTTTACAGGAGTTCCCTATCGACCCAGAACAATAGCATGTGGCCCTCTGCAGCAATCAGAAGCACATCATGGTTGTCGTCACGATGAACAATGGTGGCAGCTAGCAGGTCAGTGCAAAGCTTCACCACTTGAGCTCATGTAACTCTCACAAGAACTCTGGGCAGTGAGTGCTGTCATCATCACTTCCAAGATAAAAATGAGTTAATGAAGAAGCCCAGAGTTGTTGAGGAGTCACCAGCAAATGAGAGATTTGAGCGCAAGCGTGTCTGACAGTGGTGCTTGTGAGCTTCACCATTAAGCTCCATTTGTAGAGCAGAGGGGAGAAGGGCCAGGCAAGAGGCCCTGGAGCCCTGTGACACTGCAGACTCTGCTTACTCCTCTCCCCCGCGACTTCAGTGCAGCACCCAGGAGGAAGCCAGTGCACAAACCGCTCCTTCCTGCACTCTGGCCTCTCTTGAGTGGATGGCCACTGTGTTGTGGTTAACACAGGGGTATTTATCTGCAGCTGTGGCAGAAGCTGAGAAGAGGCTTGAGAGCCATTTCAGGAACTGTTTGTGAGTCAGCCTAGGCCCTGTTGCAAAGATCCTAAAATTTTGGAAGTTTTCACTAAATTCTATCCAGGAAACTCGTGCATGCTGTGACTTATTATTAGCATTTACCTACTAAGAGTTCTCCTGGAGCAGGCACCTAACATTCTCCTCATACCTTTCTCCTACTCTCCAGCGGCACTGCTATAGCACAGCTTCCTGTCCTCAGATCAAATCACCAGGCTTCTCTACTGCTGGTGGGTCTCCACAGATCTCACAATACCATTCCTGGGGCACAGAGAGTGAAGGATTGGAAACACAAAAAGGGCAAAAAGGAGGGTGGTTGAAACTGGCAGACACGAGAGCAGATTGGAAATAGGTATGATTTTTGTTCTAAAACTGGTCTACCTTTATGCCCTTCTTTGTTGTCAGACCCACTGGCTGATGTGAAAGAGTAGTTATAGTAGAAACAGTTAACATATAAGAATTAGTTCTCCTTACATAGCTGACAGCACTGGTCTGTACCAGCCCATACCTACCCTTCCTGGAGGCTGCATCCCTACTGGATTGTTACCAGGATCAGATGACATGATGATCTTGAAAACTATATTTATAGGTGCAAGTCAGAGCTCATGAAAGATTGTATGAAATATAAACATTGAGTACTTTCCCTGGGGAAAGTTGCTATCTTTGTTGATATCAGGCATGGTCATATGATTTACTTTGGCCAATAACAGGCAATATATGTCATTTCTGGCAGAAGCTTTAAGAGCCAGCACCATCATGTGTGTCTTGATGGAGTCTCTGTCAGCTCTTGGTGACTTTGATGAGCAAGCAAAGCCCATAGTTGTCCCAAGTAGGATGTGCACAAGAGTGAGTGGTAGTCACTGTGTTAACCTGCTGAGACCATCAGGTTATTTGACACTGCAGAACTCCAGCCTGTCCTCACTGCCACACAGCTAAAACTTGGAAGACTTGGCATGTTTTTGGAATATAGATCTCAGTCATGAAATATAAATGCTCCTATAAGTAACCAAGATGGAAGCAGGTAGAAAGAAGCAAGGAAAAATCCTGTTTCTGTTTGAACAGAAGAAAAAGCTGCCTTTTTATCTGTAGCTGTTGCTTTTCTCCCTGTCCTGAGCTTTGCTATTTAGCTGGAGTTGGGTCTCTTGCTGGCGTGTGCACCTCTCAGTGTGCAGGAAATAGAATGCAGTGCATTTGTTTCTATCCTTAATGCACAAATTTGGTTTTATATTGATGTTATGAGATACAGGAAAATTGGCAATTGCCTTTAAAAAAATTACTTTATACACGTGTTTCCCTTGTCTTTTTTTTTTTTTTTTTTTGAGACAGGGTCTTGCTTTGTAGTTCAGGCTGGTCCTCAGCTCACTATATGGCCCAGGCAAACCTGGAACTCAGCAATCCTCCTGTCTCTGCCTCCTGAGTTCTGGGATTACAGGCGTGAGCCACCATGCCCGGCACTGTGGTATGTGGTATTGATTGCTGGTGGGCATGAGTCACCACACCCAGCATTGTATGTGGTTACTAGGATTGAACTCAGAGCCTTGCACTTGTGAGGCAGGTGCTGGAACCACTGAGCTAAATCTCTGGCCCCTCCCTTGTATTTTTATGGAATATCATTTAACTTGTTAAAAAGTATGTTTTTTTTTTTAAATCCAATAGCTTTGTAGTAGTTTTAGAGTCTTGTTTTTTGTTGTAACTGCTGCTTTGGTATTGGGGATTGAACCACAGGCCTTCTCAGTGCACTGCATCCCCAGCTATTTTTGTTTTTTTGTATTTTATTTTGAGACAGGGTATCATTAAGTTGCTAAATTGCTCAGGCTGGGCTTGAATTTGTCAGTCCTTTTGCCTCAACTTCCCAGAGTGTTGAAATCATAGGTTTGTGCCACTCTGCCTGGGTATAATAACTTGTTTGAAGGGCAATTAATATCACCAATAAAAAATTATACAATTTCAAAATTAACCCTTCAAACTAAACACTTTAAAAATAAAAAGCAAGTGTCATTGTCCCTTTAACTAGAAAGAGTGTACTTTAAAGATTAAGGCTACCTGAAGCTGTCATGCACTGATTTAAAGGGCAAAGGAAAATACTTTAAACACCTCACTTCTCCAATGATACTTATTTTATGAAATAAATATTGAGCTATTTTTCTAGGAAATCTTTATTCCAGAGGATGTGTATGAAATTTTGCTATACAACAATAGAGTGAGTGATTATTAAATAATCTTTACAAGATTATTTCATATGCATGTAAAGAGATATTAATTACTTTTCACTTTGTTGTTTAGAATTTTTACTGTATTCTTGTACAGAAAGTTTAAGAACAGTATCAACAAACATAAAGCTTTCTAAGGTACACATTTCCTGTAGAACATTCTTGCAATTTTAGAATATATGGTTGACAGAGTCATTTGATTTAAAATTCAGGCTTGTTTCTTGTAATCCTGTGGTGGAGGACAGCAGGTGTGGCTAAAAGTACTTGAGCCTCAACACATACACACCTGAATCTGAATCCATTGTTACCATTTATCAGTTACATATATTTGGTAAAGTAGATCTAGCTCTTCCAGGATCAGTTTTTTTCATCTATAAAATGGACATAACACTACATTTGTCATTGGGCTGCTGTTAAATAACACATACAATTTTTGGCCTTTATTCATTCTAGGATACTTGAAACAGTGCCTGACAATATATATTTGATAAATATTTTCCAATAAATAGATGACTGAATGAAAAGCATAGGTGAAAATACTAAAACTAATATATAAACTCTATGAGTTTGCACCCATATATAGATCCTTGGTTTTATTCCATTGCTTGGTCTATTCCTAGAGCACTGCCAAGCTGGAAATGCAGTTCATCCGTCAGAAGCCAGTAGTGTCACGTGTGTGCACACATGCACATGTGAGTTCTTTAGAAAGTGATTTTAAGATTTCATGACATAAATGTATATGATATAGTCATTATATTTATGTGTTTACATGATTCGTGAGTTTACTACAACTCATGTCAGGGAAGTCATGTATAACATTATCTAAGAATAAATGTATAGATTAACTAGTCTGTGAAAGAAGAAGCGGGAGCATTTCTAAAATCAAGAAAAATAACCACCAAACAGCTGAGGGGCTTAAAAGGAAACTCAATTTAAGTTTTTAAAATTTACTTCTGGTTTTGTTACAGAAGTATCCTGATAGCTCACTTAGGCTTGTTCCTCTCTGATCCAAGTGGAACTCTTATAAGGGGAATAAAAACTGAGAGAAAGGAAATAATAAGGAATACAGAATGTATTTGTTGGTGGAAAGTCTGTAATTTAAAAGGAGAGATAAGTCACAAAGATGTGTTATCCAGTCAGCGAGTGAAAAGTAGATAAGTTTTCAAAATGTATAGTACAGACAATGGGAAAATGAGAATGTGTACTGAGGAACCGAATGGGGAGAGTCACAGTGAATGGTAATTTTAAGAGTGCCTTCACCTATCAGTCTTGAAGTATGAGCTATCAATCTACAGTGGGATACTCAGCTCACAGTCTTAATAGCATCTTAGAAACAGGAAACCCCACATGTATCTTCACAAAGATTAACTATATCATGATGTTTTCCATAAATTCTAAGTGGCAAATGAGTGAAAAATTAGCTACAGATGTCTTGTGAATTATGTATTGCTGTTTGAATAGAACAGTGCTATTGTAGCTTAGGGATTTGCTGTCAAAGGTTACATTTTCTTTTCCAGGAAGGCTTAAGAAATTCTTTATGGAAAGTTTTGCTTTGGATATTTTGAAGCCTGGAACCCATGGCCCAGATATTTTTATAAAGAAATGAAGGCCCTAAGTCAGCAGGATCTTTATTAGAAATAAAATAGGAGTGTGGCATGTTAGCAAGAAACTTAGCTTTTAGTCTTGCTGTGGGCTCTAATTAGCCCTGCAATTTTTAAAAATTAAATTACTTATTGGTACATTTTATATACATCTCACAATCACACATAACATTGGGGAATTTGTGCCAGTATATGACACAAGTTAATTCTCATTTTTACCCACATCCCTGCCCACCCACACCTTCCCACACCCTATATACATACTCTTTTATTTTCTTTCTGAATCATATTTATTCCTTCTCCTCATTACATTCCCACAGCAAATTTCCTTTGGAAATTTCCCAATCTACAAAAACTGTCAAACTTTCTAGAGCTCATTTACATCTACACGTGCTCATATCAAAGAGAAGATCCGGTATTTGCCTATCTGTGAACTATTTATTTCACTTATTAGTGTGTCCTCCAGGAGTATCCATTTGCACATAAATGAATGAATCTTGTCATTCTTTATGGCAGAATAATACTCCATTTTATAAAAAAGACCACATCTTCTTTATCCACTCTCCAGTTGATGGGCATTTGGATTGTTTCCAAGATTGAGCTATCACGAACTGAGCTGCTATGAACAAGGGTGTACATCTGTCTTTCCAATGTGATTTTAAAAATTCCTTTGTGTATATTCCTAGCAGGGTCAAACGGGACCCCTAGTCCTAGTTTTCTGAGAAATCTCCACATAGATCTCCACAATGGTTGCACAAGTCTGCAATCCTACCAAAAGTGGAGAAGGGTTCCTTTCTCTCCACAGCCACGCCAGCATTTATTGTTGGTTGATTTTGTAATAGCAGCCATTCTTTGTGGAGTGAGATGAAATCTCAGTGTTGTTTTCATTTGCATCTCTCGAATGACCAGTGATGTTGAACATTTCTTCATGTGCTTCTTAGCTGCTTTGACTTCTGCCTCTGAGAAGTGTCTGTTCATTTCAGATGCCCATTTTTGAATCATAGCCCTGCAATTTTAAACAAGTTCCTGAACCTATTTTACAACTTGTTTGGATATTAGTGCATAAACTTGTTTCCAGCTTCTGTAAGTCCGATGCTTTTGTGGTAGAAGCCCTCTTTAAGGAAGGTGAAGACCCCTTCACAAAGAAAGAGCATGGCCCAGTCAAATCCTGTGCACACATGTGTAACTCTGACCTGGATTTGTAACTTGAACTGTTACCATATGTGGGAGACAAAGGAGCAAAAATTGACCAAAAGGCAAACTTTCTGTGCTCAGGGCTCATCCTTTTGGGTAGTAGCCCACTAAGCTTGTGCTGACATGAATAAAGCTGCTTCCAGCAACAGCAAAAAAGCCTTGGTGTCCTGACTGTTTGCAGTTTCCTGCTACGTTTCTTGGAGTCTTGTCAGGGAGGCAGAAATGATGTTTCACCTCTCTTGTCTCCTGGTGTTAGCAGCCTGCTGGGTCCACAGGAGACTAACTCCTCCTGGTGCACTGGGGCTGGGGGACATCAAAGGGAGACACCATGGTTGCACAGGGAAACTGTAAGGCAGACCAAAAGCAAAGTTTGCAGTCTTCAAAGAAACAGCGGCATCTGTGGATTTAACCAATGCACTGTTTCCTAGTCCACTGGCAGAATGAGATCCCAGTTACCTGCTACATGAGAGTACCTGGTTTAAGAATGATGGAAGCTACTTCCCAAGTGGATGGTGGGAATTTGGTTGCAATTCCTGAGGCTGTAAAACCAGGTTTTGTCAAGCAATTCCATCAGAAAGCTCATAATGGCTGGACAACACTCAAGATCACATCTCTTGACTCTAGTATAGTCAGAGCATTGTGTGAGCACTGTGAAACGTGTGCCCAGAATAACCCACATCAGGAGCCCACCCAAGGCTGCCACTGGGGTGTAGAATGTCAGGGGAGCCCTATTTGAAAATGTGATAGTGGACTTCACTGGGCTTCCCCACTCCTGAGGCTATAAAGTATCTGTTGGTCCTTATATGCACTTTCTCAGGGTTGGTGGAGGTTTTCTCTACCCACACAGAAAAGGCACACAAAGTGGCCTGACTTCTTCTGAAAGAAATCGTTCCTCAATTTGGAATTCCTATCACTTTGGGATTAGATGGTGCTTGTGGCTGAGGTGGTGGTGCTTGTGGCAAAGGCTTTAAAGATCACCTGAAAGTTACACATGCCATGTGGACCCCAGAGCTCTGGGAATGTGGAACAAATGAACTGAACCCTGAAACTGCACTTAAACTTAGAATCAGCTGTAGCACCACTGAGCGGATGGGGTTCTGAAGAATGGTTGGAATTTTGACACTCCTAGGATGTGAGGCAATTGATCAACAAAAACCAAGTTGTCAATCCCCACCCGCTGGTACTGGTACTTTTTGATGTGTTTGTGCAGCTATTAGTAAAAACCTTTTGTTGGTTCAATGAAGTCTGCCGTGGAAGTGAGAATAGAGGTCCAGTGACAAGTACATGTGTAAACAGTGCTTGTTTGCCCCAGTCTACATATTATGGTGACTGCTGGGCTTAACTGCCCCAATCAGAGACATGTCTTATGGGCCACTGGGAAAAGTAAAGATAAGGCAGATGGCACTCTTCCAAAAGGGGGCCGCCACCTCTGGCTGTAAATTAGGGGTCAGTAATACCATTAATTTTACTGTCTTTAATCCAACAGACCCCAAATAGGAAAATGGACTTAAGATTCATATATGTATGTATGTATGTATGTATGTATGTATGTATGTGTGTGTGCATATATATATATATATGAGTGAGGCACTGATTCAGGAATGCTGAGTTTTACACATGTGGTCTTTCATTCCTTGTATGAGGAAATATTTGGAAAGCAGCCTTTCTCCCATCTCTGCCACAACAAAACTTATTTCTAGCCCTAGCAGAGACTATAGCCCAGATTCTAAAGATTTCTTCTTGCTTTATATGTGGGGGAACTGGCATGGGGGATTAATGACCACAGAAGACTACAGAATTAGATCCCTGTGAACCTTGTAATAGAATAAGATACTCCAGTCCTACTACCAGAATTTGACTTCTCAAAACCTCTGTGATTGGGAAAACCTGCCTTGCCTGGTGTAGAGAAAGGTTCTGTCATGACTGGCCTGAATGAGACCTCCATAGGCTGACATCAGTAAATAGGACAGACAGCTGTAAAGAAAATTTAGGATGGAGTATACAAACTCCCCAGCACTAAGCAGTCTGGTCATTGTCTGTACAGCTCCACTGACCATCCTTGGACTCGCAGTCATAAACATGCCCTATGATCATAGCCCATTCCCAAACCCGACATAAGCTTAATTTCTCTCCCAGCTAGCTTCTGATCTGTCCCTCCCTCCCCATATCTCTTTCCCTTTCTCTCTTTCTCTCTTTGTCTCTCTCTCTGTCTCAATGTTAGCCCAGCCACATACAGATAAAATAAATTCAGCTCTTCCTAGCTAGCTGCTGAAATCTGCCCCCAATTTTGGTTCACATCCAGAGAAAAATAAAGCTTTTTCTCAGAAGCCAATGTCTCAGTGGCCTCTCATATGCTTTTTATAACATGTCCAACATCTCTGTTGGAAGCCTAACGTGCTTAGGCCATTTTAAAACTCAACTACTCAGGAAACCCAGTAATGGAGGATCCCCATAGAGCCTTGAGTTAGATCTCCAAACCTTGTCTAACCTCTCATCTTTGAAAGGCCTGAGATAGGGTCGTCATAGCTGTTGAAGGGCAGGTCCCAGACGGTGTGGCCAAAATAATGGGTTATGTACTTGGGGGGCCATTCATCATCTTTCCAATTGCCAATTTGTAGGGCACATCATGTTCTTTAAGTCTTCCCATCCCTGTACACTTGGACTCCTGAATGTTCCCTTCTGGCCAGTGGGGGAAGAAAGAAAGATACACTAACATCTCTCAGCACATAGAACCCAGTCAGCCTGGTGAAGTCCTTCCACGTGTCCAGTATGGTCCACCTAGAGGAACACTTCAATGCAAACCATCCAATCCGAGGTCCACACAACTGGTCATGTCCTGTATCAGCCTGTCGTACTTCGGGCACTAATGACCTCAGGGCTGTATGCTAGAGAACTCGGGGGCAGCCCTTGTGCTCCAGAGCCTGCCGGAGTTAGTTAGCCAATGTTAAACCTACTCATCCAGTCTCACCAGTTCTTTTCCTTGGGATTCACAGTGAAGGCTCAGGCTCAGAGTTCCCCTTGGCCTTCTGCTTTGTGACTGACTTCAATGCTTCCTGGTATATTCCCTTCTTCCTAGGTTCTATGAATAACATGCTATCTTTCAGTGGCAGTTACCTCCTGATCAGCTGACCTTATTATACCTCATATTTTCTGTTTCTACACTGTATTTTAATACAATAAGGCTCTCGCTCCATTCTAAATCCTCTTAACTAGAGTAGGGGCTCAGAACTATGAAAAATATCAAGTAGGGAGAAAGTCTTGGTAGCAGGATCTCTCACGCTCGATCTGAACACTTGCTTCCTTCCACTGGCTTTCTGAGAGCTGGCATCCTGTACCATTTTAGGAGTGATTCAGAGTTGTCCCCATATGGTGCCTGGACTGACAAGGCTGGTAAATTCCAGCATCCCTATCTTACTGATTTAGTTTACCTCTGTTCCTGTTCCAGATTCCTGTGAGGAAAAAAGAAATTTGCTCAACCCAGAGTTCAGTCCACCTTTGAATTATCCCTTCCCACCTTGAGTTATCCCTTCCCAATCAGTTCACCAGAGGGGCGGAGCAAACGTAGCCATAGGATTCAGAAAAAAGGGAAATGGGAAGAACAAGACCTTTGAGTAGAGCACTGCCTAAGGGATTTCTCAGTATTATTTCAGAACATTAAAGATTCTTATTTAAAGAATCACAAAAATATTGTAAATTATTTATGCTAATGTGCTTTTTATACTACTTGCCCTAGAGTTTGCAGTGGACATATACAACAAACTCAAGCCTATTCTCAAATAAGACTGTACCACTTCACCTCTAGTAGAAATACTTTATAATCACAAATTAATCCTAGTTCTTCCCTTCTTTTCATTTTGCCATGAATTAACATTTTAAAATAGAAACTCTTTCTGCACCAAAAATCAAACACAGTACAAGAGCAAATAAGCAAAAATCTCTATACTCTTCCCCAGAGACTTCTGAGTAAAGGAGTTAATATATATTTTATCTTTAAGATATATCAAACATCTTCCCTAAATCAGTTAGCAGTAATGTACTTCTGAGTGCCCAAACGAGTATATGGTTGAACAGGTTTTGTTGTAGGATAAGATGGTCAAAATCAGAGTTAGGCTATCTTAAACTTAAATAATTACTTACCTGTTCAGAAATATGTTGTAGACTTAAGCTGCAAGACCCCATAGAAATTTTTCTTAGCTCTTGTTAGTTTTTCTTTGGAGCTAAAATTTGAACCTTGGATTATTTAGAGGCAAATAGTGGCCAATGGATCTCAGGCCACTGCCAGGACATCTTGCTGCCCCATGATCCTATAAAATGATTGTGTTAGGAAGAAGGGTTTAGAGAATAGACTTGTAGATTGAGAGGTGATGGAGTCATTGGGAATAATGAAAGTAATTTAGAGCTCAGAGTGGATTTTAACCTCAGACTGCTTCTTTATTCTTAGTTTATCATCTGGACATTAAATTCTGTATTCCTATAACTGTAAATCAGAGATTGGCCCATTTATAACATGCAGATATTCCTTAAAATTTGCTAATACTTCAACATTTAAAGATCTTATAAAAAATAAAGCTTTTGGCTTTCCTTTAGAAAGTAAAAGCCAGTTAGATGAGAGTAATATGTACCCTTGTGAACAAGTCTGATGTATTTAGATCACTTTGTCACTTCCTAATGTCTTTTATCTATCCTATTCCACTTATTTTTATTAGCTGGGGTGTCATTTGAGATTAGAGAGCTCTAAGAAGGTTATTTTGAAAGCCACTCAGTAGCTAGGTCAGAACAACAAAACAAACCCCTAAAAATTAGTCAACTTTTGTCAATATCCACAAGTAAAATAGGAAAGTAGAATAATGTTTCTGTGTAAAATAGACGTGTACACAAAGACTCCATATAGCGTAACACAAACCTATCCATGGATAGAAAGATTTGGTCTTTGGAAGACAATGGAATATTGGAACTTAAAATGCATTTTTCTTTCTACCTGAAATTTACAAACTTCTTAGACTTTATTAAATTCCATAAGTAAAACAGCTTCCTAGCTACTTTGAGGTGTTAACAGTACTTATAGGAGGCACAGACAAGCCTAAGGCGTAAAGAAGGGAGAGGAAATGCTGGGAATGAATGAAGAGAGAGAAGAGAGGGCAAGAAAGAGAATGAGGTACAGAATGTATGATATGTATTGTGAAACGGGAAGAAATACCCAAAGGGAAAGGGTAAAGGGATAGCAGAGAAAAGCAAAGAAGGGAAGGAAAAAATATGATGGTAAAAACAAAAAAGTGAAAGCAAAGTTTATATATGTAGGGGTGGGGTTGTAAGAGGGGTAGGGGAATGGGAAAAATGAGAATCAAGGTGTGTTGTGTACAGGTACAAATTCTCAATGTTGAATATGATCATACTATATATATAAAATATACCAATAAACTCAATTTTAAAAAGAAAGAAAGAGAAGAGAGGGGAAAAAAGAGAAATAAGGAGCATTCAGAGTCCTTACCTTCATCTAGAGCCATTGCAAGATTTGATTTCTGAGCTGTGATTGTTAATTAATCCACCAGGTGGTGCTCTGAAATACCAAATAAACTTCAGTTCTTCGTGACAAATTATATTGCTTGGACCTTCCTCCCAATGTTGACTGTCACCAAATATGAAAAAGATACAAGATTAACCACCCATTATTTGAAACATGTATATTGTAGAAATATATAACATTTTATAGTAATGTGACATGTGGGAGTAAAATTGGGAATATCATTTAAATTATACTATTTTCAATTTTTAAACAAAAGTATATACATTTTTAAAAATCAAGAGAATTTCAGTGCCAAAAATTATATGTTAAACTATCCTCCTCCATAACATTTAGAGGTGAAGCTAATCCCTGACAGGATCATCTGCTCCATGAGATGTATTAGTATGAAGCCACAAATGGTAGAAAAGCCCTGTGGAAGGCTCTAGTTTTCTGCATCCAACCTGGGTTTGCCAAACATATCTGGCTTCTTTCTTCAAGTTTTGTTCTCTGCTTTCAGCTCAGCTTCATCCTCAGGGAATCCCTCAAAAGTTTTAGCCTGGCTTCTTCATCCAAATACTCTATTCTCTTCTTGGCTGCCTCCAAATACCCTTCACCGATAGATCTGACTCAATTCCAACTTCATAATCTCTGGAAATGAATTTAGACTATTAAAAACAAAATAAAGTAAATGATACAAGAAGAAATTTGGGACTCTTTTGAAAGATTTAGCATTAAATCAATAAAAATTATGAGAAATGACTATGAAGTGTATTTTTTAAATTGAATTCTTTATTGGTACAATTTATATACATCTCACAATCACACATAACATTGGGCAATTTGTACCAGTATATGACACAAGTTAATTCTCATTTTTACCCATATCCCTACCCACCCACACTTCCCCACCCCCTTTATACATACTCTTTTATTTTCTTTCTGAATCATATTTATTCCTTCCCCTCATTACATTCCGACCCCAAATTTCCTATGGAAATTTCCCACTCTATAAAACCTGTCATGCTTTCTAGAGCTCATTTGCATCTACAGGTGTTCATATCAAAGAGAAAATCTGGTATTTGCCTATCTGTGATCTATTTATTTCACTTATTAGTATATCCTCCAGGTGTCTTCATTTGCACATAATGAATCGATCTTGTCATTCTTTATGGCAGAATAATACTCCATTTTATTAAAAAACCACATCTTTATCCACTCTCCAGCTGATGGGCATTTGGGTTGTTTCCAAGATTGAGCTATCACGAACTGAGCTGCTATGAACAAGGGTGTACATCTGTCTTTCCAATGTGATTTTAAAAAATTCTTTTGGGTATATTCCTAGCAGGGGGATAGCAGGGTCAAATGGGACCCCTAGTCCTAGTTTTCTGAGAAATCTCCACATAGATCTCCACAATGGTTGCACAAGTCTGCAATCCTACCAACAGTGGAGAAGGGTTCCTTTCTCTCCACAGCCACGCCAGCATTTATTGTTGGTTGATTTTGTAATAGCAGCCATTCTTTGTGGAGTGAGATGAAATCTCAGTGTTGTTTTCATTTGCATCTCTCGAATGACCAGTGATGTTGAACATTTCTTTATATGCTTCTTAGCTGCTTTGACTTCTGCCTCTGAGAAGTGTCTGTTCAATTCAGATGCCCGTTTTTGAATTGCGTCTTTAAACTTGGGGAGGCTGATCTCTTTAAGTCTTTATATATGGTAGAAGTGAAGTATATTTTTTAGATTAAGCAGTCCTGAGTTAAAATTTTCACTGCTCTATATGTTCCCTGTGTGATTTGGGCAAAACTAGATAGCATGTGTGAATCTCAGTTTTCTTTCCTAAATAATGAGATGATTCCTACTTTGCATGGTTATTGTGAGGATTAAATAGGTTTTTAAAAAGCATCTAAGTAATAGACTATCCATATTTTTCAGAGCCTTTTTATTTCCCTTCCTTACCTTATTTCTGTGCTTTAACTTGAAATCTGTCCTCTGGTGTCAGTGTATTAGTTAGCTTTCCGGTCGCTGGAACATAATACCTGATACCTACACTGCAAAGAAGGAAAGGTTTAATTCAGCTCATGGTTTCTGGGGATTCCATGCATGGCTGGCAGGCTCCACAGCAGGACCATCGTGTCAGGCCAGTGCTGCAGAGCACTGCTTTTAGTTCGTGGTGGCCAGGAAGCAGAGCAGGGGAATAGTGCTGGAGAGGATGGGAGAGGAATCAGACATAGGCCTCAAGGCCACACTTCTGTGTTTTTCACCAAGATACACCCAGAAGTGTGCTCCGATCCCCCTTGGTGGATCCTGAAGCAAATCTAGTTGAGGTTCCAGCCCTACCACCAGAACCAGTAACAGGAACGCCACCATGCTCCCCTGAGCCTCACTCTTGCCTTTCTGATCAGCTCCTATACTCCCTGACGCTGACCATTATCTCTGTCTTCACTGTGTTACTGTTTAATATTATAACAAAATAACTGAAGCAGGCTAACTTTAGAAATAAAAGAGCTCAGAGTCAACATCCAAGATGGCGGCAGGTGTCATCACATCACAGCAGGAGCATGCACTGCAAGTGAGGATATCACCAGATGGGAAACCAGAGAGGTCAGACTCAAGACTCTTACAACAATGCAATCTCAAGTGAATTTACTCCAAAAGACCAGTGTGCTTCCCCCAGGGCAGACTCCCAGCATCCTAAGCACCTCCGGGAGGCCCCCCAGCTTTCTCATTACCACAGTGGGGACCAAGCTCCCGGTACATTGGGACTTGGGACACTCTAGCCATATCCAACCATATCTAAACCATGGTGTTTACCACCCTGCTGCTTCTGGCTCCTTGTCGCCCTGACCTGCCTGCTTGAATGGTTGCTCTCCTTATGGCATGCTGTTGCTCCTTCCTGCAGTGGCTTAGCCCCTTCCCCCCCCCCCCAGAGGATTGCCTTGCCCTGAAGACTTCTTCCAAATCACTGGGCCTGGTACTTTAGAAAAGAGCTGCATTGTGCATAGTGTCTCTTTGTGCTGTGCTGTGCTGTGTGTGTGTGTGTGTGTGTGTGTGTGTGTAAGCACGTGCGCGTGTGCTCTGATTTTGACACGGAACCTGGAAGATGTCGTGCTGACCTAGTAGGGACTGCTGGCATCTGCTGGCACAGCTGGTGGACCTGCAGAGATGCCACCTGTGGCGATGTGGCACCATAAAACAGGGGTCCCCTTGAGGCAAGATTCCACCAGAGGAGCCCAAGCAGCATTGCCAGAGTTATAACAGAAAGTCTGAGAGGTGAGATGAGGTGATTCACAGGAAACTCAGAAAACAGCACCTAATTTCTGTGCATGCAGAGCAGGTGGTTCAGGCCTGAGGCCAAACAGCTCCACCGAGGAGTCTTGGGACTAGAAAGCTGCCAGCTGAGAATGCTAATTAGCATGCTTGCTAGGGTACTGGCTTAGTGGGGCATTTCTACTCAGTTATGTTTAAAAACTGGATATGACTTTATGCCTTATTTCTGAAGCTGCTTTATGCTAAAAAGAATGTGTTAAAAAGTCCAAACTTCTACAACCACAAATGCTTTTTCTGTTTTGAAGAACTGACAATTTTGTTAAAATTTAGCCTCAGATGGATTTTGTATTACATTTTTTAAATCCAAGCTTTTATAATCCTGAGAATAAAAGACATATTTTAGTGGAAATTTTGCAAATGTACCACTCAATTAATGATGAAAGTGGTTGTGGGGGTGAGGAGGGTGGAGATTAGCTCAGTGGTTCCAGCACCTGCCTAGCAAATTCCAGGGTCCCTGGTTCAATCCCCAGTAACCACATACAACAATGCTGGGTGTGGTGGCTCACGCCTGTAATCCCAGCACTCGGGAGACAGAAATGGGAGGATTGCTGGGTTCGAAATTAGCCTGGGCTACATAGCTCAGGGCCAGCCTGAACTACAAAGTGAGATCCTGTCCCAGAAAAAAAAAATAGTAGTTGTGGGAATAAGATTCTTTTTGTAGATAGTATTTTGAGTTGCAGATACAGAAATACTCTAGTTATCTGCACTGGATCAGTTCTGTGAAACTGGTTCTTTATGACAGTTTCATCTCCAAAATTGGAGTCTGCTCTGTAAGAATAGCAGCAACCATCTGAACAATCTAACAAAATGTTCATGGTCCAATGCCGGACGTGGTGGCTCATGCCTGTCATCCCAGCACTCGGGAGACAGAGACAGGAGGATTGCTGGGTTCGCGGCGGCTTGCCTGGGCACCATAGTGAGCTCAGGGCCAGCCTGAACTACAAAGCGAGACCCTGTCTCAAAAAGAAAAAAAAAAAAAAGTTCATGGTCCCAGTGATCTTAATATTATAGTTTGGAGGGAAGACAATATAAAATGCTTCAGTTTACCAAAGCCATCCTTCTCAATCTCCTCCAAAAAGTAAAACTACCAACAGTGCTATCTTTCCAATAGTGCCTCTGAAAAAATAAAGATACCACTTTTGATAAGAGTATTTTATTTGGAATTTCGCTCAATTAGAACTTTAAAACACAACGTAAATGATGGGTACTAAGGGCAAGTTTAGAAAGCCAGTCTCAACAGGTTATGTACTCCACGATTGTATAAAAGTTGTCAGGTAGTGATGAGATGGTCTAGATCATGCCGGCCTAGGGTTAGGACTAGGGCGAGGGTGTGAAGCAAGGAGTGACTCTGGGGGTATCTTTGTAGTTATGGAGCAGTTTTATATCCTGATTGTGGTGGTTACCTGAATCCACACATGTGATAAAACTTTATAAAACTATAAACTGGGATAAGGGGAGAAAGAAGAAGAAAAAAATGTTTATAAAACTGTCTCTGAATTAGAGCTATACCTGAGTTAATAATGTTGAACGATATCATTTTCCCAATTTTGATGATGTGTTCTGAAATCATATAAAATTGTAGGTTGGGGAGCTTGGTGAACAGTATCTGGGAACTGCACTATTTTTTCAATTTCTTGTGAGAAATTATTTTAAAAATGAAAATTATTTTTTAATAATGGAAAAATACAAAGACTTTCTTTAAAACTTTTTAAGCACTAAGATATAAATCTTTGAGTACTTATAGAGATATAAATGCATTACAGAAAAAAGAAAGTTTATAATAACCCCAAAATCTTTAATATTTCCTAGGTTTATTTATTCTCTCCTATGCATTAGTCCAAATTCTGCCACTCTCCTAGCTTCTTCTTCATATGCAGAAACTCTCTGCTTCTTTCTCTGTCCTCCATTTGTTTATCCCCACAAAATTAAAATCCAGATCAGTATCTTACATTTATAGTTATAAATCAAGTTCCTGCTCTGAATATATCTGTGTGCACTTCTGGAGAGAGAATGGGGTGTTGGGAACCCAAAGAGCGGAGATGGTAGAGGAGAGAAGAGAAGTTCCTTTATATGTTACTAAGCAAACACTTAAATATCTGAATTTTCATTTTGCGTGGCAGGAAAGTGTTTGGATTAACAAAAATAAACATAGCCACAAATGAATTAAGGGGGCTCCAGGTTATTTCAGATTTACTAGAGTTTTAGTGATTCTAAAGAGTAAATACTAAAGAATAAACACTTTCAGAAGTATGCTTTAAGGGCTGTGTGTGAGGTTCAGTGGCAGAGATGTCAGCACCAAGTAATCCAAATAAGCAAAATAATCCAAACAAAGGAAATGTTGTAACTCCCAACCTGCTAGATGTCTGAAACATGAGTTCATGTTCTCTAAAATCAAAGAACGGACTGTAAGAACAACAGAGGTTAAGAGTAAGAAACATTTATTGAGAGAAAGACAGTTTCTAAGAGAGGCAAAAGGGGATCTGGAAGGTGGGTTGCCAGCCCATCCTGCTTCTCAAAGGTGTTCTATGGGGAAAAACCAGAAAGTGGGACAAAGCTGAGATCCAGATCACAAGGTGGGCATGAGGTGGGACAAAATCATAACCAATAAGGTTTCAAGTGTAGTTGCCCAGGTAATATTGATTAAATGAAGATCAAACGGGGAAGCCAGTCACATAGCAAGTGTACATGAGTTTCTGAGAAAGCATGGGCTAGCTAGGGATGGTTTGGTCTCTAACTGAGCTGACTGATGTCTATTTAGAATATCAATCACTGCTATCCATCCCTAGGGGAAATATGTGAGTGTAGTAGTTCCTTTTTTTTATGTTAATCTTCACTGAATATGTCTCAATTTTTTTTCTATGCTGAGGGTCCAGCCCTATCCCTTTACTTTATAATATATTGTAACTAACTTAGCTGTCTGCCATAGTCCCCCCTCTGAAGAAGGTATTCCTGATGGTGCTTAGGTGAGAAAGGGTATAGTTTCCATGTAACTGCTTCAAGTTGAGAAGGGTCAGTGTGAGGAAAACCACAGTCAGGAACCCTCCCCAGAGAGCTAATCTAATGGGCTTCAGACAGAAGTCATATTGTTGTTTAGCAGTTATTAACTTTTTTTTATAAGGTCGATCTGATGTGTCCTAGTAAAACAAGTCTAGTAAATTTGTTGTTGGTTTCACATCTGTATGATCCCTTGGAGTCTGGTATCCTTCAGGCAAGAAGAAGCAAGTATAATCAAAGCATGGTCACTAAAATGGAACAGCAGTTTGGGAAAACAGCCATATTTAGAAACTTTTTTTTTTTTTTTTGAGACAGGGTCTCGCTTTGTAGTTCAGGCTGGCTCTGAGCTCACTATGCAGCCCATGAAAGCCTCGAACTCAGCAATCCTCCTGCCTCTGCCTCCCGAGTGCTGGGATTACAGGCGTGAGCCACCACGCCCCGACACTGTGGTATGTGGTGCTGATGGCTGGTGGGCATGAGTCACCACACCCAGCATTGTATGTGGTAATCAGGGATTGAATTCAGGACCTTGCACTTGTGAGGCAGGTGGAGGAACCACTGAGCTAAATCTCTGGCCCCTAGAAACTATTTTTTAGGGACTAGAATAATGATTATAAATTGCTAGCTCTTAGACTTCTTTTAGTAAATATCTGTAAGTCTGATATTTTGTCATAAGTCTCTAGTTTTAGCTGTAAGAAGATAGAAGCAATTTGAAGGACAATTTTAGCTAAGAAATTTAAAAATTCTTACTGAGCTCATACACATTTTAATGTACTTTTGTTTTCTTTTTAATTTTTTTCAATGTCCCATAATAGTAGTCAGCTACTGGTGTAGCTGGAAACTGCCAGAAGGGGTCAGCAATTGAAGCCTCTTTTTATATCTAGTTTTATTATTATGGTCTTGATTTAATATCTTTGGTTATACTTTTCTTTACACTGAAATCATTTCCTTTAATATATATCCAGTGATAGTACAGGTAATCAGTAGTCTATTACATTAACAAAATAACAGAGATTATTAACTTTAAAAAAGGGAAGGCAGATTTCAGTTCACTATTTTGGAAGTTTCAGTCCCTGGTCAGTTTGCCTTGGTATTTCCGGGTTGGAGGCAAGGCTGTCCATGAGGAAGGAAATACACAGTAGAGGAAACCAGTTCACCTCACATCCAGGAAAAGAAGAAAGAAAGGAACAACGAGAGTCCCACAGTCCCCTTCAAGGTCAAGGTGAAGGTCAAGGTCAAGGTCATGCTGATTACCTGACACACCCCCACAGGCCCCACCTCTTAACGTTTCTACACTTGCCAGAATTAACAAGCTGAGGACTGCGATTTTAATACATGAGTCTTATAGGGACACTTTAAATCGAAACTTAAACTGGATCATAAAGAACTTTATTCCACAATTATACTTTTCTGCTGTGTCTTTAAGACCGAGTTAAGTGAGACCTGTGTCAATCAAATTAACCTCTTTTTATCAGTTAAGTCTTCTTGGGAATTAGTTTGGAACCACGCATAGAACCTCTCAGCTCCTCTCTCAGGGTCAGTTGCGAGGATGGATCACAGGCTTGCTTGTTACTTCAGTGAAAGTATTATAGGTAGGAAAGCCAGCTAGACATATGTAGGCAGATAGGGCCAGCCCTTGAAAGACTTGAAAAAAAAGAGGACCCTTCTGAAGGTCACCACCATCAATGAGAAATTATACTGCAGGCCTCATTCTCCTCCTAGGATGGAAAGTCAAGGTCTGCATCCAGCCCCGCCCTGGAAGACAGTGATTACAAAAATCCCCAGATAATGGGCAGGACCTTGAACTAGCTGGAGGAGTCTCCTGACAAGAAAGACCCTCTAAGGCTTGATTCCTCATTGGTGGCCCTATGTTTGAACCCACCCACCTTGTGATTTTGGTCTATAAAAGTCCTCTGGAAGAAGTGATGGGGGGGGTTACCCACTTTCTGGTTTCCCCCTTCTGTCTCTCTTAAGGCAGAAGCTTTCTCTCTCAATAAAATTTTCCTATTCAAACCTCCGTCGTTCCTAAAATTCATTCTTTGATTTTTAGAGAACACAAACTCGCATTTCAGGTGGGGAGTTAGGCCTTAACTCTCCTCTGTCAAAAGCATGGGAGACTTTTTCCTCTTGGTGATCCTCCTTTGGCACACTGTACATTTATTAATTTCTGTTCTTTGGCATCCAGAAATCTTCTTGCTCAGGAATTTGAGTGACTCACCAAAGATGTAGGGTCCTGGGTCCCCACTGACTTTGAAGGGCCAGGGACAAAATATAGGCTATCCTCTTACCCCAGTTACTTTTCCAGTACTGGTCTCTAACTTTAGTTGTTGAATACCCAGAAGAGGAGATCAGTGTGATTAGCCTTGTAGTGGGGGAAGTGAGCTTAACCATTATAATCTTAACTGGATATCCAGCATGTTGAAATATAAAGTATAGTTAGAGGATTATTATTTTTATCAACTATGTTCTAGTAGTTGAATCCCTGTAATATTAACAGAGAACAGTTACATAGTTTTATAGAGAAAACTTTTTATATAGTTTTATAGATCAAATATTTCATGTAGTAGTTAGCATGACAATCATGATGACTTTATCTTTGTAACACACTTAAATGTCCATCTTAGTACAGAACAGTCTTTTACTCAAACAATTCCATTGGATCACAAGACATTAAAAGACACAAAGAAAACTCTTAACCTAATTCGTTACCCTTAAATAAGATTCCATCTGAAGGGACTGTACTGGCCTATAAATTGGCCTTAGAAGTTTATACTGTCCAACCTTTAATTTTAGTGTGTGATATTGTTTGAACAGTTTGATGGTTGAGCATCTCTAAATGTAGAGACACATATAACATAAATATCATGTAAAAACTACTGTTTAACTGGTGATCTCATGCTGGCTTGTACCCTTATCACAAATACTTGGAATGCAAGAGAAAGGCAGGTGAGTCAAAAAATGTCATTATTATAAATAATATCTTAGAAGAACTGTATATACCTAGAAGGCATGAATATGTTTAATACACCATGAAATTAGCAATAATGTCAAAGTTATGTGATGCCCTTTACCCTTTATTCAGTTTTGTGTCAAGAGCATCCTTTAATAAAACCTTACTGTGTTCCCACAGAAAACTTAGCCTTTTGATGACCAATGTAAACACCACAATAATATATTTAGCAATGTTTATTGGGATATATTTCATATAGGGCTATGGAAATTATTGAGGTCCCCTTTTGCAAAAGGCTGGAACAAAATATTTTGAGGCATCTCCTCCCTTATTCATGAAGGGGAGTCTTGTCCAGAAGTTATCCCTAAGTCTAGGAATTCCCGTTTAATTATTCAAAAAAATTTTAGATGACCTATGAGAACCAGATCACAACAGTTAACACATTGTTTATGACTAATGAAAGATTTGCTAGTTATTATACAAAGACAACAATAAACAAGTCTTGACATGAGCTGACTGACAACCTGGGGGTGAGGTGAGGAACATATCTAATTGTAGCGATGTTTTTCTATAAGCCAACTTAAGTTCTACACAAATGTTTTAAAAATCAAAAAAGGCAAAAAAAAAAACATTGTTGAGCTCGAATAAAATAGCTGTTAGAGAAACTGGATAAACAGATGGATACACATAAGACAGTTTAAAAAACAGTGCACTCAGAAGTATTTGGCTAAGTCAAACTATAATAACCCTTTTATAGTTTTTAGATTTGTAACTATAAATAAGACTAATCAGAACTTTGTAGGTCAACTACAGAGATATCTTATAATAAGAATCATAAGGAAAAAATCTTTTATACCTGTGAAAGAAAAGGCAGTTTTTAAGACAGGCCCAGACTGATAATTTATCTGATTGGACAGTCTACAGCCTTTTCATTGTTGCTTTAATAATGATACTTGTTAAATAATCTCAACTGGAAGCCGGAACTGCTGCTTGATAGCCACATGTAACTGTCTTCTCTAGAGGGCCAGACAGTCAAAAGGTAATTTTGACTACTTCTAGGGGCAGAAATGTAGGGCAGGTTTGAGTATAGAAAGACACTAGATGGCACCTCTTGGAACTAAGTATGTATTTTAAACAGTAGGGAAAGAAGAGTAATATGAAATCTTTCTAATCAGGTTCATAGGTATGAGTCTTCTAAAGATGGCAATGTACTCATCAGGGTATCTTAAAAACTTCTTTTATAGAGTGGGCAATTTCCATAGGAAATTTCATGTCATGTGGGAATGTAATGAGGGGAAGGGATAAATATGATACAGAAAGAAAATAAAAGAGCATGTATAAAGGGTGTGAGGAGGTGTGGGTGGGTAGGGATATGGGTAAAAATGAGAATTAACTTGTGTCATATACTGGTACAAATTCCCCAATGTTATACGTGATTTTGAGATGTATGTAAATTGTACCAATAAAGAATTCAATTAAAAAAATAAAACTTCTTTAGGTCCCATTTGTTTGATCTGTCTTAGGTCACTGAGAGGAAAGGACATATAAACTTGATTAGTCCCCTGTTCCCATTTACTTTGGGTACTTGTCAGTAGCCATTCTGAGGGCTCAGTGGTCCCATGATGTGATGGTTAAGGCAAGACTTGTTCAGCATAAGATCCCATGAACTCAGGATTATCTCCACCCTCTGAGACATCTGATACTCCTTATGAACAAATCCAATAAATAATGGCAAACTTGGGGTCTTTCACCTTTGCTGCCGAGAGCAGCACTGATCAGGCTCAAAGCTCAGTTTGACTTTGGGGGAAAGACTGTCTGTGTGTGTCAGACAGACCTTGGTCAGAATCTAGACTCTGTCACACTCTGACCTGGGACAAGTTACTTTGTTCCCTGAGCCACAGTGTCCTCCTCTTGAGTGACTGCTGGACCACCTGAGGCAGTGTGTGCAGAGCCTGGGATACACTCAAAAGTTTAGGAAATAGACTTTCTCTTGATAACACAGACCCATCACATCCTTTTTCTCTTGAAGCTTTTTGCTTTTCTGAATGCAATTTGCTGACAACAGTTTTGATATTTTCTAAGAAGAGTCTAGACTAGAGTTCGTGGGAAGAGCAATGAATTCCTCTCTGTATGTCTTACCTTAACAATCCCTGAATCAGCTATAAGTATTTATGCTAACATAAATGTGAAAATGATCATTTTTTTAAAGATTTCCACTGATCGGGCTGGAGGGTTAGCTCAGTGGTCCCGGTGCCTGCTTCACAAGTGCAAGGTCCTGAGTTCGATCCCTGGTTACCACATATAATGCTGGGCGTGGAGATACGCCCACCAACAATCAACACCGCATACCACAATGCCGGACGTGGTGGCTCACGCCTGTCATCCCAGCACTCAGGAGGCAGAGACAGGAGGATTGCTGAGTTCGTGGCAGCTTGCCTGGGCACCATAGTGAGTTCAGGGCCAGCCTGAACTACAAAGTAAGACCCTGTCTCAAAAAGCAAAAAAAAAAAAAAAAAAAAAAAAAAAAAGATTTCCACTGATCTTCACATTTGTTTTCTATAGAAGGGGATGTTTGAATTTAGTTGTATTTTTGTTCCATTTCATTTTCCATACATCAAGTAGATTGACACATAACTATTGTAGATGTCTAAGATAATCTAAGGGGCTAAAAGTACAAACCTCTTTTCTTTTTTGACATTTCATGGTTGATATATAAAATTATTCTAGCTAGTAAATTTTCAAACATTCCAGTATTGGAGATGGATTATGAGTTCTCACTATTTCTCTGTTGTGGTATACCTGAAACCCCTCTGTTGTAAGTGATAATGTAATCAGTTATTACTTACCTACTTTGTATCTGTGCATTCTAGTGCTGTGAAGGATCAATAAGGAAAAGAAAGCATGGGCCTGATTCTTAGGGAGAAAAGAAAAATAATTATTTAAAATATATTTATTGTATTTTATGTGTTTATAAAATTGCCTGCATAAATGCAGGTGCTAAGTGATTATTATTATAGTTATATTTGTGGTTAAACTGGAGAATCAAATCTTGTATACAGCAGTTCCCTCTTACCTAGTTTCATTTTCTCTGATTTCAATTACTATAGTCCAAGAATTTTACCTTGAAAATTCCAGAAATAAACAGACCTTATTCACATAATTTTTATAACAATATTTTGTTATAATTAGCCTGTTTTGTTATTTATTATTGCTAATTTCTTATAGAATATGCTTAACTTACATCACATGCACGCATGTATAGGAAAAAACCCGGCATATGCAGACTTCAATACTTGAATATTATCCATAGTTTCAGGTATCCTATGGATAAAATGGAAGTACTGTACAGTACACAAGCAGGAAATTTATTAGAGAATGAGGCATATACATGAGATTGTAGTGGAGAGTCTATGTATCATTTTGAAATATGAGAATCATCTCAAATAGTCTTGTTACCTCATAGGCTGCTGAGCAAGGAAGAAGCTAACAGGAGCTAAAGAACTGGTGCCCTCTCAGAAAGAGCCAGAGATGAAAATTACCATTCCTGTGGGGGGGGCAGAAAATCCCATTCTGATATGAGCCACTAGTCCTATCCAAAGAGGCTGCCCTGTGGGCCATGATGGTAGGAATGGTTCTCTGCAAAGATACTAAGAGAATGGTAGGTCAGGGGAGCCTGAGTATGAGAAGTGCCAGGGCAGGAGACTTTCCTTGGCTGTAAGAGATGCTGGGAAATCGGTGAAAGAAAGGTTAGGTTGAGATGTCCTTGGTTTGGAAGGATTGGAGTGAGGGTTAGAATAATAGAGATAAAAGGATTGACACTCCCCCTTCCAGAGAGGGCCAGTAAGACCAAATCATCAGGTCTAAGAAGTGACAACAAGCTCTAATGGAGAATTTCCCTAAATGTCAAAAAGTCTTTGGGTTCATTTAGGGTACTGGTTAAAAATCCACTGCCAGACCCTACCCTGGACCCTCCACAGCAGTCTTTAGGAGAGGAGGTTAGTAGTCTGTGTTTTCAGGAGGTGCTCCTGATGACTTTTGTGACTATGCACATTTGGGAAGCAGTGCTAAACCCAATCTGGTATCAGAATTCAAGTTCTCTCACTCTTGAAGCAGGATAAAACTGGGATGCAAGGGCTTTTTGGAGTATACATAGCATATCAGGAAGGCATCCTGGGCCAAGAAACAGCCTTGTGGACCATCACATTTCAGATATGGCGGTTAGGTCCCAAGTGAATGGAAAAGGTGTCAGGCAAGGCTCCAGTGTTTATAGGGAACCATAGGAGATCCTGGGAGTTACAATGTCAGTCAATATTCAGGCACCAGATGAGTGTGGTGGTAAATGTCCTCCAGCGCTCTGGATGCAAAAAGAGAGGCACATGCAGTGTTCCTATCTTACTGTGGGAGCTATGAGGTTGACCACACCCCTGCAAGAAGCAAGTGGTATCTCTCTTGGAAAGGATTTGTCATTTGATAGCTAGTGTGGAATAAGAAGTCCTCAGGTCACCAGAACTCACCAAGTAGGGGGCACTTGAGATGATCCTAGTTTCTCTCAAAGGTTCCCTTGTTAGAGATGTAGAAGGATCTGGTGTCCTTCAGTCTTCACCCTCTTGCATCCAGGAGGCTGATGATGGGAGTATCGTGTGTTGGATCTCTCCAAGGAGGAAGGTGTAAAAGGCCTTGAGTAGCGGGATGAAGCCCAGGAGACCTTTCCAAGAGCCTGACCCTTCTGCATTGTGGGATGGTCATTACTCTCAGGCGAGGCTGGAGTGACAAGGGTGGGCCTGAGATGTAAGGAAATAAACAGTAGGTTCTGGTGAGCCGAACCTAATAGAGTGGGATGTTATGCATTGTGTCTTTGATCATAGAGTGAACAACAGAAAGCACAGTCACCTTTAAAGAATTAAAATGATAGCCTGGAATATCTTGCTAAATTGTAATATAGTTGTTTTCTTTTCAACAAGAATCTTCTGTTATTCTCTTCATGAACAAAAAAGATACTTTCTGGTTCAATGCTCTTTATGCAGATACTACAGATTACGTTATTGTATTTTGTGCTTTATAGTTCTCTTTTAGAATCATTATTAAACACTCCAGTAAAATGTATTAAATTATTTAGAAGACATTACACTCTCCACCTTTCAGAATTTCTTTTCCCCTGCAGTCACTCCCTCCTGCCCCGTGCTGTTTCTAACTGTCTCAGTCACCTCTACCATGAACCTTTCCTGGGCCTCCATCCATGTGATTCCTCAGCCTTTGAATCTGCACAACACCCCTACCTGTACATCTTTAATGGTCCTTGCTGTAGACAATCTTCCTTTTTCCCTTCAACAGAAAGAGATAATTTACCCTTTGTAGGTTTTGTTAGGCAGTAGCATTATCATGCTTGTGCTAATGTTTTTCATTACAGGAGTTTTTCCTCCTAACACCATGAACATTTTGGTGGCTCCTCTCTGAACCTTTCTGAAGTTTTATAAAGCCCCTCATACATATGATTATCATGGAAAGACAAGATATTTCTGAATATTTTTTGAGGAACTTCCAACTTAATGCGCACCTAATAAATAATCTCTTGCTGGGGCCGGAGGGTTAGCTCAGTGGTCCCGGCGCCTGCCTCACAAGCGTAAGGACCTGAGTTCAATCCCCGGTTACCACATATAATGCTGGGCGTGGTGGCTCAAGCCTGTAATCCCAGCACTCGGGAGGCAGAGATGGGAGGATTGCTGAGTTCGCGGCGGCTTGCCTGGGCACCATAGTGAGCTCAGGGCCAGCCTGAACTACAAAGCAAGACCCTGTCTCAAAAAAAAAAAAAAAATCTCTTGTAAAATGAATCCCTGGCAGATTTCTAATGAAGTTACAGCAGCCTCTGTAAAAGAAACCTAATTTTAATGCTGTTTACTTTACATTAGCTAAAGGGCAGTAAATAAGATAAGGAATAATCATTTTCCAAATGTTGTGAGAGCAACCAATGGTACCCACTGATAGGCACTTGTGGCTCCAGGCAAGCTGTTGCTGAGATGTTAAGACCCTGCATGTGGAATTATAGCTCCTTACTATGGCAACATAAAAAGCTACAGATTCCCTGAAATGACTATCTAACTTCAATATTTTGACCAAAATAATTATAGAGGAAAATCCCTTTTAGACCATTTTTAAAGCAGAGATTTTTGCATTAGGCAAGTTGGAAAAAAAAACCCTTAAGTACATTAACTCTAATTTTCAAGTTTTGCTTTTATGTATAAAACAAGAATAAGAGAAACTTTAAACTGCAATGTAATGTTCAGTCTAATTGACCTTTTAAAATAGTATTTTATATTATAACAACGATTAGATAATAACTAGTAATTAGAATGTTTTCTCACAGGCCTTATTTCTTCAAAAATGGTGAATTTTTGCTGTTATATTTTTAAAATTCAAATCAGTTACTAATTTAGGATCATGGTTTTAAGTGTTCCTCTATGAATTAGAGTTTTACTCTGAGGAAACTCTAAAAGTTAATTTTCTGGGTCTTTACTATCCGGTTACATAACAAAGTTACTACTAGGAATTAAATATTTTAACATGGAAAGTGGGCATTGGATGAGTGCTGCTTGGAAGCAACAGGGTGACTCATCCAAAACGAAAGGGAAGCAAGCCAGAAATGTAGGAGCAAGTGCTAAGGCAACCCAAGTGAATGTGCAAAAGGTAACTTTCTCACTTCAGGCAGGTGTTTAGAAAATCCCTGGTCATGTTTCTCAAGCTTTGCAGACCATAACTCAAGTAAGAAATATGAGTTATACGATGTTAAGTAACCAATGATCCAACACACACACCTGAATTGTCAGAGTTTCAAAAAACTGCTTACCTTTACCACGAGGAGGAACTCTGATATTTCTGGTTCTCTTATGCTAAATTCTCTGTCATTTAAATATGTTGGTGAGGAACTTACTAAACTGATTTCTGTGATCTGCTAATCTGCTGCTTAAATATAATGTCCTAGAGTTTGGGGAAGTGGGAGAAAGGAAGCAACAGTGAATAACAAGAGCTGGGCATGCAGCTCAGTGGTAGAACATTTCCTAGCATGGGTGAGCCCCTGGGTTGATCCCCAGCCCAACAAAAACCAAACATGAAACCAGTAGTAACAAAAGAGGAGGATCCCGCAGAGATTCTAATAATGACTGTGCACCTCAGTTGTTGCCAGAGCACTCTTCTGGCTCCACTTCTTAGAGAGGGCTGGATGGCAGGCTTAGCTGTAAGAACTCTTGACATCAAACATGCTATGTTTCCCGAATCTCAGGAGTGCGTGGTGACAGATGGTGTGGGGAGGTGCTCAGCCATCTTAACACTGTGACCTGTGCTGCTGGCACAGCTCCCTGCCTGATTCGAGTTGCTTGAGTAGGGATTTCTCCCCTTGACCGGCTTGTAGACAGGGTCAGCATCTTACTCACTTTCATAGCCCTAAATGCTTACCATATAGTACACTGTACTGAAGTTTGTACATAAACCGAGAGCACAATGAGAATATAAGCCTTGTTGATGTTATTCTTAGTTCTTGTTTCACTATAGGGTGCAGGTAAAATTCACTGCTTATATTTAGGAAAGAAACTGTTTCCTGTGACAATACAGATCATGTGTCAAATTAATTTTTCATCCTTGGATTAGCTCTGAGGTCATGGATGGTGAATGTCAGTGAAAGACTTCAGGAAGGAGTCAGGAAGTCTCAGAGACCCCAGAAGAAAGGGACTATACGAATATTTAAAAGATGGAAGCAGAGCACCCAAATCAAGTTCATCTACTTAATAATCTTGTCTCAAGTTATGCTGCTTACACCACTGCACATTTGCTTAAATGATACCTGGTAGATGTGTCCCACACATTTAAAAAATAGTTTATTCAATATCTCTAATTAGAGCACACATAGAATATATCTTCGGGCTGGGGATTTAGCTCGAGGTACTGTGCCTACCTTGGAAGCACAAGGTCCCAAGTTCAATCCCCCAAAAAATAAAATAACAAAAACAAAAAAATAACACGTTCTCAATTTTCCAGACTACTTTTGGTTACTCTCCTCCTTATACCAAATCTACAGTGCTGGCACATAGACCATGTTCAAGAATTACCTGTGAGCACACTAAATGACTGTCTCTGTCATGCTAATTTTATCTTGAGTTTAATATGTAATAGTCTCACTGAATATTTTTATATCAATAAGTACATTTTTTACTGTACCCTGAGCTGTCTCCCTCCCCTTTCTTTCAGGTCTGGGACAGTTGTTATCACTGATAATAGACCTTTCATTTCCTTATATTCATTATTTCTATAAGTACATAATCAGAGCATCAACATTTTCAGTTTAAATCTTGGCAGGCAACTACCACCAATGATTAACATCAGCCCTTGGTGTTTGCGGGAGTTGGTTTCCAGAACCTTCTGTAGATGCCATGTTCTGGGACGCTCAAATCCCTTACAGAGAATGTCATGGCATTCACCTTAACCCCACACACCATTCCCCACTCTGATACTCTAAACCATCTCTAGACTAACTTATAATACCTAATAAAATGTAAATGTTATATAAATAGGTGTTACACTATGTTGTTCAAAGAATAGTGACCAGAAAAAGTTAATTATTTTTAGTACAGACTCAGTTTTCCTTCCCACAGTATTTTTAATCTACACTCTGTTGAATACTGATTGCGGAACCTGACATCTGGAGGGCAAGTGTGTATCCTCTGCAGTGACCTTCATGTTCAGTCAGTTCAAGAGCTAGGGACTAGTTTGATGATTCATTAGTATTGCTGATAAATAGTAACTTTAACTGTTCTTGGAAATTTTAACTCAGATAGTCTTTATATATCAATGTAGAAGACAATGCATTTAAACTCCATGTTGGCTCAGTTCTTCATAACATGAATGATGAGAAAATATATGAATGTTCCTTGGTGATAAAGGCAGGTTCTTCTGTCTTGAAAAATTTCCACACTGGTCTTCCATCAAGAGGGATTACTGGCACGACAAGGAGAAGTTTAGAAAGTAAGGACATTTCTGTGTAATCACACTGCATAAACACTGAGCTTTACTTCTGAGTTGAAATCCACTGATTCTGAGCCTGTCTTCTGTAGTATATTTTCATTAATAACATGAAGTAATGTTCAATATTAAAAAGAAAAAGCAAGAAAAATTAAAATACATTCTCTATAAAAAGCAGGAGAAGTTAAAATAAGCATTTCATGAAATGTCCTCCTAAACCTCCATTTTAAGAGATGCTGAGGGCTGGGGATTTAGCTCAGTGGTTCCAGTACCTGCCTCGCAAGTGCAAGGTCCAGAGTTCAATCCCTGGTGGAGAGAGAGAGAGGAGAGAGAGAGAGAGGAGAGGGAGGGAGGGAGGGAGGAAGGGAGGGAGAGAGAGAGAAGAGAGAGAGATATGTTGTGAGTATTCCATCTAATGAATAGATCATAATATGAATAAATTTAAAGTGAAATCATTAACAACAAAATATCTACTTTTCTTAAAACATCCACAGTTTTCCCAAGACTTCATCATCTGCTGCTAGAAAAACAAAACTCAGCCCAAAGAAACCTCAGCTCAAGGTAAGATAAACACATTGAACTTGATGTCTCATTAAATGTGGCTCTTAGGTTCTTTTTTCTGTAAAATATATTGAGAATCATTGTTCATAGAGGTGCAGAATAATGAGATAGAAATATTCCTTTAGACTTTTCTTATCAAGGAAGAACTCACAGTTTTTGTGTTTATTCTTTTATGTCTGAAGTCTTTGCTGGTCTTAGATTTCAAACTGATGATTATTTCAGGAAGATTCTAGAGTGAGAAAACTACTCTTTCCCTTGGTTGGAGACTAGTATAGCAAGCTGGACAATGTAAACAGCAAGGCTCTTCCTTGATTGTTCTTAATACCACTCTCGATTATACTTAATTTATATCCACATTTTTTGTTAAGCAGCTACACTGTACTGGGATTTGAGACACAAATATCAGTAAGAATAGTCAAAAGAAAAGAGCCTTTAATTTCCATTGGCAAAAAAGTGTTATCTATGGATACTTTCATAAAACATATATTAATTAAAAATGACATTTGTGTGTTTTTAAAATGTAATTGAGCATTATAAATATGTAATGGCTTGGGGTACTTTTTGTAGGGTATTGTACTTCTGTCCTAAGACTTAATCCTTCAACCTCTAGCTGCTTCCATACTTGCCTGTCCTTAGTAACAAATTATCAAAGGAAGTGCTTAATAATGACAGGCACACAGAGAGTTATACTTGGTATCTATGTGGATTATCATCAGCTTGGTGCTGTGCTTTCATGTTCCATTAAAACGCACAGTCTTTTAGATGTGATCTACCACTATTTCGCCCTGTTCTTATATGTGTTCCATTAGCTCTTTGTAAGGTGGGTGGCTCCCTGCCCAAACAGGGTCTCCCATCTCCTACACATTAACCATATCATTTTAAACTGTTGGCTTAAGTACTTACTGAGCACCTTCTGTATGGTGCTTTTGCTCTCCGCTGATATCTTGTTTTGGCTAAGGTGCTGCCCTCCCTTTTTCAAAACTGGAATATTAATAGTTGTTCCTCCAGGTGTTCTAGATGTATTTGATGTATTCCTGGGTGCTTGGGCTACCAGCAGTGTAAAGTATCTTTGATTTAATTGGATTGGAATGCCTTACTTAATTGGCTAACGAAAATTATATGCATTTAAAATTTGAATTACTATTGAATTACTTTAATAAGGACCTAATAGTTGCTTCCTAATTTAGTTAATTAATCTATCATTTATTAAACCCTTGTTAAGTAAGTAAGGTGGCAAAGTTAAATTAAAAGATGGTTAATTTCCTAAAGGAGATGAAATTACAATTTTAAGCATCTTAATTGATTTAATTGATAAGCACAGCATTTTGAACTGCAGGTACAACATTATGGGGCAAACAATTGTGAGAATTTTCTTCCAAAGAATGACTATGCTGTTTTACTCTAGCTCCGTGTTTTTTAAATTGAATTCTTTATTGGTACATTTAATAAACATCTCACAATCACACATAACATTGGGGAATTTGTACCAGTATATGACACAAGTTAATTCTCATTTTTACCCACATCCCTGCCTACCCACACCTCCCCACCCCCTATATACATGCTCTTTTATTTTCTTTCTGAATCATATTTATCCCTTCCTCTCATTACATTCCCACACCAAATTTCCTTTGGAAATTTCCCATTCTACAAAAACTGTCATACTTTCTAGAGCTCATTTAATCTATAGGTGCTTATATT
>PVIC010004468.1:0-62469 GCA_004025085.1 Thryonomys swinderianus
GCATTACAGTCAGTGGAGCTTAGCCTCACTTTCCCAGAGGCTGAACATGAATGGTGAATACTACAAACTTGTGACAGGGCCTCTGTCAAGGCCATGAGCTTGACGGCATCTGCAGTGGCTGTGGGCCCAGTAGGCACCAGGGGCACCCTTCTTACCAGAGCTGACCAGCGCTGTTTGTCACGGCCCCTCCCCATCTCTACCCAAACCGTTTGCCTCCTCCTTCCATCCCCCACCACGGGGAACTGTGGCTATGCCCCAGAAAATGCTAGGGTTCCTCTCCTGGCTCTTCTCTCGTCTGCTTGCTACTGCTTTTTCCTAACAGATGACTGTACAGACTATCTTCCAGGATGATCAGTCCAGTCTACACAGTGGGAGAGAGGCCTCATGGATGAGGGGCATGTGTAGGCATAGGGCACAGTCATCATCTTCAATGGCTTCTAACCAGGCGGGCATGGAAGTCCTGGAGCCACAGAGCTGGCCAAAGAGCAGCACACACCTCCAGAGACAACAGTGAGATGAGCTCAGCAAGCAAGCAGGGGTGACTGACGCCGCAGCGGCAGCCAGCCCCTGCTCACCAGTCGTGACCTGACACCTGGCAGTGTGTCTCATCAGCTACTGAGTGAAATCTCTCTTCAAGAGTCAACATCCTCATTAGCTTTTTATTAATGTTCATTGCTCAGTGGCTACTTTTGTGCGCCAAGGAGGGGTCCTAAAGGTTTATTCCTCAACTACTCAAAAGAAGAGAGCTATTCTAGAAACCTAGATATTCTTGGAATCTAATTTTCAGAATGTTTAAAGGTCCTCGTGTATTTATCAAATGCTCAGTTACATTTTCAAGGCACAGAGTTTTATAAATTTTAAGTGAAACATTCACATCTTTCAATGAATTTAAATAATAATGTGTTTGGTTTGTCTCTTTGTGGTGATAGGAACAAAGAGTAAGTCACAAGGTTTTACCACTGAGCTATATCCCTCTCCTGATAATGTGTATGTTTCTTAACATAAATCTGTAGCAAACTACTACAATTTACAAAGTCTGGATTTCACTGAATTAAGAATATCAGGACGATACCGATCTTTTTGTGGTTTCTTTATATGACAATGGGTTTGCAGTGCTCAAAGGCATGGGCCAAAAAGGCAATTTTTAAAAAATGCCATACTAAAAGTTATAGTAGGAAGCCCCAAATTCATTTCACCAGTGAAACAATTGCGAAAGTTCTCTAATATCTGCTCCTATGAGTGCTCAACAGACAGGAATTTCACTGCTTCTGACCCCAGCCTTTTTTCAAGGAAGTATGAAAGTTAAAGGACAAAGAACAGGCCGTGTGGAGAAAAAGGATGAGAGAAAATGCCTGGCTAATTCTTCGATGGGCTAATCGGTCTCTGAAAAGTCAATACTGGGCAAGACCATGAGTCAATTCTTCAAGCAGTTTTTCATGGCTAATTGAAAATGTTGCTATTTCAAGGCTTGTACTGTATCTGCAACTAGGAAACTTAAAAATCATTACAACCGACAGATTTAAGATGAGAGGAGCATCATGAACCATCGTAACTACTGAGAACTGCACCGGGAGGGACAGCAGGATCTATGGGCCTTGGCAAGGCCTGCTGCAGGGTGAGGCCATTAGACTCCCGGGAACCTGGGCTCTGGTTTAGGCAAAGGTATCCACATGAGCAGGGTAAGACAGTTTCTTAATGTTGAGTGTTTATTTAATATACTTTTTAATTGCACAATGCTGTGCTCTACATTGTGTATTTTGTATACAGCTTTATTGACACCTGACCCCCTACCACACAATTCACCTCCTTCAAGCGAATAAGTCAACAGTTTTTAGTATACTCACATAATTATGCAGACATTAGCACAATTTCAGAAAAATGTTTATTCCCCCAAAGAAGCCTCCACGTCTCTTAGCAGTTACTCCCCATTTCCCTCTGGCTTCTGGCCCTGGGCAATCACTAATGTGCTTTCTGTCTCTATGGATCTGCTTACTCCAGACATTTCATATAAATGGAATCATACCACATGTGGTCCATCATTCCCTTCGTGAGCTGGTGACAGATATGAGTAATTTCCATTTTGAGCCACCATGAGTAGCACTGGTATAAACACACATATGTAAGCTTTTGTGTGTACAGATCTTTTCATCTCTCTTTCAACTGTATTCACAAGGGGGAGCTTCTGGGTCGTGCGTTCATCTTGTGAGGAAATGCCAGACTGCTTTCCAAACTGGCTGCACCAATTTATATTCCCCCCAAGATTGTATGGGTGTTGTTCCAAATTTTCCACAACCTTGTCAACACTTGTGTTTGTCTGCCCTTTCACTACAGCTGTCCAGTAGGTAGAAAGAAGTATCCTTTTGTGGTTTTGGGGCACACTGCTTTCCTTTGCATTATCTTAGTAATCCTAAGGACAGGCTCATGAGGAAAAAATAACAGTCTGTATTCCCATCTCCCCCATAAGGCAACACTGGATGAAAGAGGTTACGTGCCTGGCTCCATTTCAGCCACTGCCCCACCAGAGTCACCTTGA
Source organism: Thryonomys swinderianus (assembly GCA_004025085.1). Lineage (NCBI taxonomy): Eukaryota > Metazoa > Chordata > Mammalia > Rodentia > Thryonomyidae > Thryonomys > Thryonomys swinderianus. Next base: position 2,534 of record PVIC010004468.1, read on the forward strand.
ATGGAGAGCACAATCTCGAGGCCTCACTGACCCTAAGAAGCCTGGCACAAGCTGATCGCTTGAGATCCTTCCAGCTGCAATATTCTCTAAGCTAAAAATCTCTTAATTTTCTCTGTGACCTTGGTATCAGGAATACATGGGCTTCTTCTGAGTACAGAGTTTATGTTCACTGCATTCCCACCAGGCAAGCTCAGGACTAGATCTGAGATGGACGTGGATCAAACACAGATGACCTATTAAGGCAGCTGAACCAGACAAAATCACCTACATCCAGCCGCTGCGGACCACTGACGAAGGCAATTCCATGCTGTCCTGGCTTCTTGTTTACTTTCCTGTCTTTCTGTTACTTTTACCTTCTGCTTCTCATCTATCAAAGAAATTTCATCCAGTTACACTGTGTACATCTTTGTGACCCATGTCAGATCTTTTCTGAAACAAAGTGAAGTGGGAAAGAAATAAACACACCAAAATGTTTTTCAAATGGGTGTCAAAATAACCCACAGCTGCCGGCCCTTTCATTAAACTGTGTACTTTCCTAAGCAGACTACTCTCCAAGAAACAGAAAACACTGCTGTTCTCTGTACCTTGGCAGGAGGGAAAATATCTTAAATTAGACAAGCATTCTGTAATAATTTGGGAACAACGAAAGATAGGTAGTTAGTGCCCAGCAGGACAAAGGAAGAAAGCAATGATTCTTTCTACACTCATGAATACATGCAAAGGTTATCCCCCAGCACAGCTCTTTAAGATTCTTGTTCCTCTTCCTTATGTGTAAAACTTCCTGATCCTTTTGATAGTTGAGTGGTGCTCCTGAAGGCCATAACTAACCATCTGAGTTTCACAGCTTCCTACAAAAAGTGCTCCACATTTCTGTAAATTTTCTGTCCTTTTATGAGTACTTATTTAGATTCCAGGAGTGCTCATGCTTTAACGGAGTTCTTTCTTTCTGAGACTTTACTGTACCTAAGGAGTAAAGTGCTAGTACCAAAAGACAGATTCACACAGAGAGAAAACTTTAAAACATAAAATTCAATTGGTTCCACACTAGTACATAAACTGCAGTATATACGTACAGACAGTTACTATACAGCCATTAAAAATTACGCAGAAGCACACTGGTTGACATGGGAAAAGTTCTAAGCTTTTTACTGAAGGAAAGGCAGCCAACAGTCAGAACAGTAGAAGGTCATGTGTTAAAAACATATACACATTCATCTGTACACATATTACGTATCTGTTCACGAAGGGACAATTAGTAGGATGTGTCACAAAATGCTAACAGTACTTATCCCTGGATGCCAATATTTGGGGGATTTTTAAATATCTGGGCACTTCTCTTTTATCAATTAAGTTTTTCATAATAAGCATGTATATTATTTTTTACCAAATCAATACATCTCTTTTCCTCAAATGTTTTTAAACCCACCACGCACAAAGCTGTAACCTGATGTCATCAAGAGAGAATGCAAAATCAGAGGGAAAAACATGGCAAAAGAAACACTACCGCAGGTGGCACAAGGCTGAGTGTTGGCGTGACCACAATGTTCCTATGTCACTGAAATTTAGATGAACAAAGCAACAGTAACCTTGCAGCTGCGAGTCTATCAGAGCTCTGTGTGTGTGTGTGTGTGCACACGTGCGCGCATGCCTGTGTGTGTTTTCACGTGCAGATTCTGAAACATCAGTGGAATTTGAAGGATAACTGGAAAACACTGAAGCAGGGTATGTTTCCAGAAAACAAGTGCAATGGCAAAAATCCTTCATCATATTTTTGAGGGTTGCTCTAGCTGAAGTTTAGAGTAATAGTGATGAAGGCTGTTAAAAATCATGACATTTAGGAAAACAATTTGGAAGTATCCATCCATATTACTAACCTCTTAGTCTGAATCTCTGGTTTGAGTATTTGCCTTACTGAAGAGCTTAAAACACAGGCAGAATAACACCATATAAAATTAACGAAGAATCATTTGTAATTTCCAATATTTTGGAACATTCAAGTGTGTAACAATGGACAAACTATTGTCTCGTGAAATATTATGCAACAATAAAGAGTGGGGGAGTTGTGCACAGATGTGGAAATATATTCAGGGAGGAAAAAGAAAGACAACTACACAATGTTACCTTTTGGGGTTAAAATGAATAAATTCCAAAACCATATGTTCATATTTGAGCAGATAAGCAGCATGTGAAGAACAACTTCTAAAAGGTAATCCTGGGAGTAATGGGCAGGTTGAATTTTCTTTATTAAAACCTCTACTATTTGCCTAAAACTTTGTCAGAGGGGAGTGAAAGAGAATTCAGTCTGCGCTACTCATTCGAACAAACATCAAAGGCTGCTCACACTGTCTTGCAACCTACAACTCGCTGTGAGTAACAGAGCCCCCACGCTGTCTTCGGAACAAAATAAATGACCAAAGAGGCAACCAACTCTGAACCATACGGGTAATATGAAGTCTTTTTATGAATCAAAAAAAGGAGCTGCCTCAGACACAGTCCAAAATGCAGACCGCCTTGTTTTTCAGCGGGGCCACGTCCAACACTCCCACAGTGGACTGCTATCTAATTGGCATAGAAATAAAAGGTCTTCCGAAAGGGAGCCTAGACTTGTAGGTTAACTGCAAATGCAAGCGAGGGCCTACAATGGGCAGTCATCAGTCCTGGAAAATTGAAAGGCAGTCCTTAAGTAAGTAAACACCACTCCTTAGAGAAGCTTACATCCTTAAAAACTAGCAATTGTGTCTTTGGAAAGAACTGCCCAAACATTTAATTGTGATTTTTTTTTTCCTTGCCGGTAGTGAGAACATAACCTAGGACCTCCCACAGGCTAAGCAAGTGCTCTACCAATGAATTACACCTCCAGCCCTAATGGAGATTTCTAAAACCTGGATTTCAGGATTAATAACCAAAAGAGCAAGTCCTTTGTGAAAAATGACTCCAATTTCAAGAGAAATTAAATTAGTTGTGTCCTACTGAAAGGTTGTATTTATTCCAGAATCTCAATTTAGCAATGAAATTCAAGACAAGAATTCTGTCTTCCCTATAAAAAACAATGAGGACTTCGTTGAAACCAGTCTGATTTTGCAGTTCTACTGCACACACACCAAAACAGCAATACAGTTCCTCAGGACTCCAATGTACTGTTAATAGAATCCCATGCAGTTTGGAGAAAGGATGGGGTAATGTTTTAAAATATTAGCTTTGGAGTTAGGCTAACATTCTAACACTCAGCAGGTCTGAGACTGGAAAAATGACATAACCCCTGTTGGCATCTCAGTCTTCTCACCTGCAATATGGAAATGTTACAGAGCTGCCTAATGCAAATCTCTACTGACTCAATAAGGAAAAAGCAGTCAAACACTCGCCACAGTGTTTGATCTTGTTTCAATAAAAAATGTCCTCATACATCTAGTCCTCTTCTGGTTGTTATTAACACCTCTTCTATTTTCTATATATTTATTAGAATACAAATTTAGAAGAACAGATTATATTCAGATTAAGTTACCTTTGGGCTAAAGCTTAAAGTATAACCCATAATAAAGGGGAGTTACATGATAACGATGTAAAAGCCAAACAAAGCTCAAGGAATCATTTTCAAGATTGGCTATTTTTTTTTTTTTTTTTGGAGACAGGGTCTCACTTTGTAGTTCAGGCTGGCCCTGAGCTCACTATGTAGCCCAGGCAAGCCTCAAACTCAGCAATCCTCCTGTCTCTGCCTCCCGAGTGCTGGGATGACAGGCATGAGCCACCATGCCCGGCTCAAGATTGGCTATTTTTATAACAGAATAATCACCCAGAACATGGTTGTTGCTTCACATCACATAATTTTAAATGTAAAAGATTATCTCAGTTGGTTATTGTACCTTAAGACATCTATAATCAGCATTAATGGGAATGCTACAAAATATCTATGCTTTTAAAATAATTATTTCAAAGCTATTCAAATGGAAGTCAGAGGATGACTGAAATTTTTGTCCTTAATTTATTCTCATATATCCTCAATATTTTTTTTTCTGATTCTAACCCCATACAAATAACCTGACAACACAATGGATGGCTCTTGTAAGACTGCTCCAGTCTTGAGTTCAAAAGCTTTTCCACAACACAGCTCTCCGTAGGATGACATTTTGAAAGGTTTAGGGACTCTGAAGATTCTGGGCAAGCTGTCTGACCTCACTTATCACATCCCCTGTTGAAAGAGGAGACCACTGGGCCTAAAAGATGGTAAGATGCTTGTAATGAATGCATAGCAAGCACCATTTCTGGTTGCCAAACTGTAAAAAGCGTTTATACATATGTGGACTTAGCATAAACATTTGTTATTAGGGAGCTGCTAAAAATAAAGGAAGCCTGTACTCTTACTCACTATTTGACCTTAAAAACATTGTTCCACATCAATGAAACAACATTTAACCCAGTAACACACAGAACTGCCTCATCGAATAGCCAGCCTTTTTCTTTGTCTCACAGGTATATTCAATACTAAAATAAAAGTGTTTGTGCAAATAACTCAAACTCTGGGACACTATTGAGAATTCTACATATTTTCATACTCCCTATTAATTACTAGAGTAACACAGCTCATAATGGCTATGTCCTATGACCACACAGAATTTAAAATGGTTTGTATTTTCCCACCTGTGGGGTAAAAATCCCAAGAATCACTCACTTCATAATAACTCCTATTCCAGCCATTACTCAAGAATCCAATTCAGTGATTGTCAGTGCGTGAAATCACAGCATTTCCAAGTCAACCAAATTTTAAATGTTCTTTACCCATTCAGTACACAACTCTTTCAGCAGCCTTGGCAAAAACCAGCCTACTACAGAATGTACATGCCAATTTAAATTACCTGCTGGAATTGCACACTTTCTAAAATGTCTTCTGGTATCACTGAGGCTTACTCATAATGCTGGAGTTAAATGTGATTACTGTTAAGTCAAGAACAATGTTGGATACCACAGTGTAACAACCTGGGACCCGCTTTTGCAAAACTACCTTTCTCAGGCCGGAGATTTAGCTCAGTGGTTCTGGTGCCTGCCTCGCAAGCGCAACACCCTGAGTTCGATCCTGGTAACCACATACAACACTGGGCATGGTGACTCACACCCACCAGCAATCAATATCACATACCACAGTGCCAGGCGTGGTGGCTCACACCTATAATCCCAGCACTCAGGAGGCAGAGGCAGGAGGATTGCTGAGTTTGAGGCTTGCCTGGGCTACATAGGGAGCTGAGGGCCAGCCTGAACTACAAAGTGACACCCTGTCTCAAAAACAAACAAACAAACAAATGAACAAAAAACTATCTTTCTCTGATATTCTCTCACCATGGAAAGGAAACAATGAAGCATTTTGCCCATGTTTCAATAATTAAAAGACCGTCCTTCCTGAAGGCTCTTCTGTAGTCTATCAGAGGTAAAGGATCTCTACAAACTCTTTAACCTCTCAGAATAAACAAGTATGTATTATTGATGCATATTTAAATTAATATTGTGAATATCCCATTTTTTTATTATAGTGTCAGTTTAAAAGTGTACTCATGTGGGAATGCTACTTTAATTCTAGCTGAAGTATACAGCATCACACATCACACCCCAAGAGAAAAGTAATGAATTCGCAAAAGTTAAATTTACTTGGTCTGTGATGTGTGCTATTATGGTCTGGATCTAGAATGTAACCAAAAATTCTATACGTGGAAGATGACTGGATCATGGGGACTCCTTTATAGTCAACATGAGTGAATCATTCTCTTCTTGATCTGCTCCTTGGCTGCTATGGGTTTAGCGCTCTGACCTCCATATCATGCCCCTTCATCATACTGTTTTCTGCCTTTCCTCCTTGAAGTTCTGGGTATTGGTATATAAATGCGGTGTCCAGAGAGAGGAAAATGACTAAACACTGGTACCAGGAGAGGGGTCAATGTTGTGACTGTACCTGATCATGTAGTTTAGAAGCTTTTGGAAGTTTTATGGGAGGAGTTTGGAAAAATTTGGAGAAGCCAACTAGAAAACTCCTAAAATATTATAAGCTAGGTTTGATGGGAGATTCTGGTCAGAACTCAAAAGACCAAACTGCTAATGGGACTGCTGATAATAAAAGTGAGTTTGAAGAGGCTTCAGCTGGGAACAAGAAAACTTGTCTTCATTTTGCCCAGGTACTGAAACTGAGATTAAAGGTGTTAGACTAAATAATCTGGAGATGGGAGTTTTCAAGACAGCTCAGTGTTCAGGCTGTGGCATGAATAATGTAGGCTGCTTTTAGTCATATCTACAGTGAGAAGCAGAAGCAAACAGCAAAGTTGAATGGTTTTAAAAATTTTTAGTTTCACTAGAAAGAAATCATCTACAAAGTTAAGACAAAAACATCATGGCTGCTTAAAAAATAGCATTTTAAAAAAGCTAAGTACTTTGCATCAAGACAATAGGAAAGATTGCTTAAAGTCACCTCAGAAATCAGTAAGACCCTATCCTTCACAGGAATAGGGGTGCAAAAATGTAAGCTTTTCATTTGAGTAAAAAGCCCCGGGTCCCTCACTGGAGAAAAGGCACCCAGGGAATTGATTCCAAAAGATTTATTCCACAGCACTCAACCATCCAGAGGCCTCTGCGGCCATGATCTAAGCAGGGCTGGCTACCACTCGAGCTGACAAAATACCCTAATGTCATCCACATGGTGCTGGTTGTGCAAGCACACAGAATCCAAGCGTTACGGGATCGTGGAGATATCTACCAAGATTTCAGGGGAAGGCCTGAAAGGACAGGCGGTGCACCACGTGAGGGGAGTGAGAGAAACCGTGAGACTGAGCTGAAAGTTCAGTGGAGACCTCAGAAGTTGGACAGGCCAGGAATGTGGAGCATCTGCAGAGGAAAACCACAGGCAGTGAGCACATCTTCCCCAGACAGTGGCCCTACATGGGTGCAAACAGCAAAGTCAGAAGAGCAGGACTATTCCATCTTTCCACAACTTGCCCCAGTGATAGCCATACAACTATAGGATTTAATGTTTTCTTTGTGGGATTTTAATCTGATATCTTTCGATTCTCCTATTCCTACCTTTTAGCAGAAGAATATTTACATGTGCCATTGCACATTGGAAGGATCTAACTTTCTTTTCGATTTTTACATTGGCTCATAGCTAAAGGTTTGCTTTGGGTTGCAGGGGAGATTTTGGACTTAGACATTTTAGCCAGTGCTGCAAATGTTAAGTCTCTGGCAGCTCACACAAATGGACGAAATGCATTTCACATAACAAAATGAGCATGAGTCCTTTAGGGCCCAGGGGTGAAATGTTATAGTTTGGATCTAGAATGCTTCCCAAAATTCTCATGCATATATAAGATGATTGGCTCACAAGGGCTCTGTCCTATTAAGTGTATTCATCCACTGATGAATTCATTCAGTAGTTCAACCTACAGATAAGAGGTGGGATCTGTCCCACACTTAAAATAGTATCACTCTGACTATAGTCTTCTGCAGTTCCTCATTTGCACTCAATATCACATTTCTGAAACCCATCGACACTGCTCATTTTCACAGCAGTGCAATGTCCTACTGTGTGGATATATAATATTTATTCATTCTTTCTGTAAGTTTACCAGAGTAATTTTTGTGAGTTTACAATTATAATCCTTGATGTTCTAGACATTCTTTTTTTTTTTTGAGACAGGGTCTCGCTTTATAGTTCAGGCTGGCTCTGAGCTCACTATGTAGCCCAGGCAAGCCTCGAACTCAGCAATCCTCCTGTCTCTGCCTCCTGAGTGCTGGGATTACAGGCGTGAGCCACCATGCCCGGCACTGTGGTATGTGGTATTGATGGCTGGTGGGCGTGAGTCTCCACGCCCAGCATTGTATGTAGTTACCGGGGATTGAACTCAGGACCTTGTGCTTGCGAGGCAGGCGCCGGAACCACTGAGCTAACCCTCCGGCCCTGTTCTAGACATTCTTGTAGACATCATTTTTGTAAATGTCTCCCAGTGTGGTGTGCAAAAGTTTTTCTGGAGGAGGCACTTCCTAGGAGCAGAATTCCTGTGCCACTTATCACTCCCACCCATCGTTCAAATGAGGTGCGAAAGGTCTACATCCTGACAAAAAACAAGGCAGTTTCAGATTTTTTAGTGTTAGGTAATAAGAATAAAGTTATTGTGGTATCACTATTGTATCAATATATTTGTTGAATACTGGGGGTATTGCACATTCTCTGATAGGAGTACAGGCCATTTCTTCATCTGGGAAATACCTGTCTTTGTGTATTTATTATGTCCTTTTCTCTTCTAACTTGAAGTTCCTTATTTTAGATACCAATCACTTGTCCATTGTTACTTCTTAAAAATATCCTTCTTCACTTTGAGATTTGTCTATTACATTAATGGAGCTCACTGATGAACAGCTGTCCTTAACTTTACTGCAACTAACTTCTAACAGTCTTTTCTTTTAGGGAAAGAATCTGAATTTTATTTCTAAAAACATTCTGCAGCCCAAGGTAATATATTTTCTTTTTTAAAAAGGTTTAAAATTTTGCCTTTTTAAACTAACTTTACTGCAACTAACTTCTAACAGTCTTTTCTTTTAGGGAAAGACTCTGAGTTTTATTTCTAAAAACATTCTGCAGCCCGAGATAATGTATTTTCTTTTTTTAAAAAATGTTTAAAGTTTTGCCTTTTAAATTAACTTTTTAAAAGGGGAGTATATGTGGTGCAGGATACAACTGTTTATATGGATGAACATCTTTGTACTATTACTTAATACAATAGTCCATCCTTTCCACACAGATCTACAATATATCTCTGTCATGTCAAATGTTATATCTATAGATAGAGATATGTGTGTTTCTATTTCTGGGTCAATTCACTGATCACCAAATTCACAATGTCTTGCTGTGTTACACTGTGTGTTCTTTGTTTTGTTTTTTGGTGGTACCAGGGATCGAACTTGGGCCCTTGTGCTTCCAAGGTAGGTGCAGTACCACTTGAGCTAAATCCCTGGTGCTCACACTGTGTATTCTTTTTTGTTTATTAGTATTCACTTGAGTATGTGCATTTTACACTCAGCTTGGGGAGTTGACACATGAACATAATACAGCTTGTTTCTTTTTAATCCTCTTCCCTTCTCCTCAAATTTGTTTTCCCCTTTTCAGCCTTATTGGTATTATTAATCTTAGCCTCATGGTCAAGATTTTTGTGATCAAATTTTAAAATAATTAATTTTAAAATGAAAAATCAATGTAGGAACTAAACACATTTGTTTAGACAGACACACACTCTCCCTCAGCTACAGAGCTAACAGGGGTTTCTGTCCACGTGCAATTCCATGCTTCACATATGACACACCCCTCTGTTTCAGTTCTTCGTTTTTCCTCCCATCATCCCTTCTTTCAACTCCCCTTTCAGTGAGGGCAGAGATGTTATATAAAATATCAGTATTTAAGGCAGAATCTATCATAAAGCCAGAAGCTGGAACCCTTGTCTAAAGTCACACACCTAATGCTGAAGAACAGCTATGATGTTTTCGATGAAATAATCAACTTGTTTTGTTTCTCACATGTACACTGTAGAAAAAAATATAAAATAAGCAACATCACTTATTTAAAATGAGTGACTTTTTCTTGTAAATTCAAATAGAAGCTTTTAATAAATATTTGAAATGTACTCTTCAACTCACCTATTCTGAGGCTCTTGGACTTTAACTGCACTACATAGTTGGATGTGACGGGACACACCCATTTTCCCAGGAGGACTCCAAGTTTGAGGCCAACCTGGGCAACTCAGCATGATTGTGTCTCAAAACTGCAAAAATTGGCTAGAGTTGTAGCTCAGTGGTTAGAGCACTTGCTTAACGTTTGCGAGGTACTGGGTTCAAGCTGCCTTGTTGGAAAAATAACATAATATGAAATGTAAGAGTTTTTTGCGGGCCGGAGGGTTAGCTCAGTGGTTCCGGCGCCTGCCTTGCAAGCACAAGGTCCTGAGTTCAATCCCCGGTAACCACAAACAATATTGGGCATGGAGGCTTACGCCCACCAGCAATCAATGCCACATACCACAGTGCCGGGCGTGGTGGCTCACGCCTGTAATCCCAGCACTCGGGAGGCAGAGATAGGAGGATGGCTGAGTTCAAGGCTTGCCTGGGCTACATAGTGAGCTCAGAGCCAGCCTGAACTACAAAGCAAGACCCTGTCTCAAAAAAAAAAAAAAAAAAAAGAGTTTTTGCTATGCTCAGTTCCAAGAGAAAAAAAAGACCCTGCCCTCCAAATGCTAACAAGAAATAAGAACTTCCTTGAATCTCTGGTGGAGGAGGCCTGAAAGACAACATCCCGAACACCCACAGGGACAAAAGAAGTCCTGTCCCATTCACTCTCCAGAGCAGCATCACCTAATCACTTGTTTTATCGCCTGTCACAATAAGCACTGAAGACAGCAAAGTAAACAGGATGGCCCTGCTCTTCAGTGACTCATAATCCATTAATTCTCACTTCTGTCATGTAGCATTAGCTTAAAGGATTTTTTTTTAAATCACTGAACAGGAGTCAAAAACAGGAAGACAGAACATAGTCGACAAAAATGCATTCGATCTCCATAGAACGCAGTGTTTCCTCCCAGGCCAGGAGAGCAAGATCTGCCCAGGGTGCTTCCAAGTGCCCCCTTGGAGATCCCCAGCTTCCTTCAAACTCCCTATACGCAAAATTTGGAACTTCCGGGTTTGCTTTACGATGGTTCACAGGATTGGAAGACCAGTTTTTGTCTCACTACATTGTTAATTTCGTGGCACATGTAGAAAATTGTTATACGCAGCATATTGGGATAAACCTACATAGTCACTCCAGGCCCCGCCCCAGTGTCTTGAGGGATGAGGCCATCAACACCCTGACTTTCCGGCTGAGATCGCAATTAGGGTCTCTTCTTGATAATTTTAATTCCAATCTGCTTAATCTTTGCATAGTTTCCATTAGAAAATTTCCTTTAAAATGACCCCAACCTTTTTCTTCATGGTCCATATACAAACTCTCCATCCCACTCAACACTCAACATCGCCACCAACAGGCTACTGTCACACACCTTCCCAGTGCTGTACAGAGGGGAGAGCTAAGGACCTAACTGATAAAGCCAGGAAAGTCAAGCACTCTGACACAGATGCACCAACTCTACTAATGAATGTTCAGGCTACTGCGACAGAAGAAGCTGTGCTTGAAGGAGGGACTGCAGCTCTGCCTCAGCCTAGCTAACAACGCCCAGCACATAAGATCCACGTCACAGGCGACCACCAGGCGTGGCTACTCCAGGAATGAAAAGGGAAAAGTGCAGGGGCCAGGGAGGCAGGAAGGAAGAGCACCGCCTCGCGAGCCAGAGGGAAGGCACAGAAGCAGCAGGTAGACACAGGCGTCTCAGCAACAACAGAACCGTGAAGAAAGCTCGCTAGCCAGTTGAAGTGGCCACAGCGACAGAGCTTCCTCCACCCAGGACACCAAACAGAACTTTGCCCCTATCATCTGGGGCACAGGCCTGACTACTGACTAGACCCTCAGGTGTGTTCACTGGTTTTCTGTCACTGTCGCAGATACTGAAATAATGAGCTTTAAAAAGAAAAGCGTTGTGTTGGCTCATGGCTTTAGATATGTTCACTACCGCAAGCTTCTGCTTTGTCCTAACACATAAACTCACTACAGCTGTTTAAAAATGCATGCATGTGCTAAATAGGCAGGCTCCCTAATTATAGCTTAAATATTCATCAGGAAACGAAATCAGAGATCTAACAATTAATATTGAAATAGTTTCTAAATAACCTCAGTGATTTAGAGTCCTTAAGAAAACTATAAGGACTACATGCATTGGCATAAGACCAAGAATAGACAGTTTTCCCTAAAGGCTGATGAACTGGGGATTTAGTTCAGTGGTTCTGGCATTTGCCTGGCAAGCACAAGGTCCTGAGTTCGATCCCCAGTACCACATACCACAGTGTGGGCCATGGTGGCTCACACCCAATAGCAATCAGTACCACATACAACTATACTGGGCATGGTGGCTCACACCTGTAATACTACCATTCAGGAGGCAAGACAGGAGGATTGCTGAGTTCAAGGCTTGCCTGGGCTACACAGTGAGTTCAGGGCCAGCCTGAACTACAAAGGGAGACCCTGTCTCAAAAAAAAAAAGAAATAAAAAAAAAAGAACATAGCTGCTACTGTGGGGTCACTGTACTCTATAGATGAGAGAAGAAAGAATGGAAGAAAAGGATGAAACCCCCTGGTCTCAGACACTAATTTCCATAGGAAAATAAAAAGCGATTCTCCTGTGACATTTAAATGCTCCCTGCACTCGCCTGTATACTCCGCTCCTCCTTTACAGAACATTTGCTAAGACAAGAGAAGAAGAAAGAACCTCCCCCAGAAAAGCACTTCTGGGAGCCCTGTGCTTTCAGATGCTGCCCCAGAAAGATTTGCTGTGAACTGTCACGTTTCAGCAGCACAAAACCCACTGCAGGGGAGAGGTGAGAAAATCAAGGCTCAGGGAAGCAGGGTGACCGCCTAGCTCCGAAGCCAGCCAAGGGTCAGCGAGGTGGAACCTCCAGGCCACGTTTGTCAATGTTCTTGGCAATGATTTAGGAAAAAAAAAAGGAAAATGGCCTTTACCACTCTAAGAGTCACAAATGGTAACGATCATAGAGGATCTGAACCAGAATTCCAGTATGTAACCAAAGCAAATAAAACCAGCACAGCTCAGCCCTGAACTGTGTGGTGCTGGCCGAGACCATGGAGGCTGGCCCTGCCCAGCACCTGGGAAGTGCACTTGGCTGACGTGGAGGCTCCAGTACGCGCGCTATTCTGTGGGAAATGGTTCTACCGCGGCCCTCCGGTTGGCAGCTGGTCTGTCATTTGTTTGCACCAGACAGAAGCGATCTCAGTGACAGAGTAATGGGAAAAGTACCTCAGAGCAGCACACTGAGCCAGCCCCACATGGAGAACGACTCCTGGTCCAAGAACGGGCCGCAGAACCAAAGGGCTCTCGCACCTCTTCCTGCCAACAGCTCTTTTCTAATGACTTTAATGGCCCTAAGAGTCCAGAATCCCAAGTTGAGACCTACATAATAGCCGCCCTATCGATCAGCTTTAGCACATGGTACATCCTAATCTCTCTTGGAGTTACAGAAAGTCTCAGGGTTGCAAAACTGCCAGAAGATCTACAATTCTCTCTACCAAACAGCTGCAGAGCTAGGAAGAAAATGAAATGAAATAAATGCATATAGATAGCACTTCAATACCAAAATCAAATAAAAATATTCAGTATCATATTATAGACACTATTTCTCTGTGTGTGTGGATTTAAGAAACATTCTACAATGAGAGACCTGAGACTAAGGCTTGAAGTACAATGCTTCCTAGTAAGGCAATATGGATCGATAATTACAAGCCACAAGCCACCTCAAGAACAGTCTGGCCAACATAGTAAGAACCTATATCATCTTTTTCTTCCTGAGACAGGGTCTCGCTTGGTAGTTCAGGCTGGCCCAGAGCTCACTATGTAACCCAGGCAAGCCCCAAACACAGCAATCCTCCTGCCTCTGCCTCAGGAGTGCTGGAATTACAGGTATGAGCCACCACACCTGGCACTGTGGTATGTGATACTGACTGCTGGTGGGCGTGAGTCACCACACCTGGTATTGTTGTATGTGGTTACTGGGGATCAAACCAGGGACCATGCACTTGCCAGGCAGGCACCGGAAGCCCTGAGCTAAATCTCCAGCCCCCTATATCTTGTTTTAAAGCTATAAGCAATATATTCTTTGACTAGCAATTCCATTCACTCAAACATATCCTAATAGATAGTATCTGTGCAATCATACATGTACGTTAATATTCATCTATTGTGGTAAATAACAACCTAAATATCAATCAGGGAAGACTTATTCACTGTAGTCCTTCTTGCTGTGGAAGATCACAGAGCTGTTAGAATGATTACAGAAACCCGTCTGATGTAAAACACATCCACACGTAATCTGCAGTGAAACTGCAGGTGGGTCACAGAGCAGTGTGGACTGTGCGAGCCCGCTTTGGCTTTCTGCTGAAATCACGGTCTACGGCTGACGGGCCGGGCAGGTACTCCCAGTCACAAGATCCAGCAGCTTGTGCTCGGACTGAAGGCAAACAGTCACATGGAGGGCGGGGCTAAAGGGTGCAAGAGCACGTTTAAAATGAGAAGGAAACGGGACTGTGCGGCATATATGAATTTTGTTGAGGAGTCTGGTTTTCACCCTGGAAATCAGGGAGACTGCTGCACATCACAGAGGCCCAGGAGGACACAGCCCCTCAGAACCGCGCTGTGCACTCTGGGGAGCGATGCTAGCTGTGCTCCGCCTCAAGAGCTGGGGCTGCTCTTGGCCATCAAGCCCAGGCATGATGGTCCCTGCTCCCGGGGCAGAGCTCCTCCAGGGCCTCTCCTCTGCCAGCCTCCTGCAGCTGTCCACAAAACCAGCACCTTCAGCCCACGAGGGGCTTTTTGGGCCGTAATGAAACAGGATGTTCCCAGTTCAGCCCCGATTTCCTTCCTTCTGCAAACAAACCCCTTACATAACAGCCAAAATAACATCAGGTGGCCCTTTAAATTTGGGTTAAATTAAAAACTCGTTTGCATTTCTTAGCTTTAGTATTGCTTTGTGAGCTATAGGAGGGCTCTATTGCTATGAGAAAAAAATAAATAAAAGTCATTAGACACTTTTCTAAATCAGTATTTGAAACTGTCAGAAGTAATTCAACAGGAAGCTTAATCAAAGTGTAACCTTAACTGCATTCCTTCCATTTCAATTTGTGTTAAAATTACTGAACGACAACCTTTTCTTATATTTCTGCTTTAAAAAAACAAAATGAGTCCCAAGTTTCTATTAAGCCAGTCAGATTAGCTAGGTTAGGCACACGCCTGTCATCCAGCTACTCAGGAGGCTGAGGCAGAAGAGGGCAAGTTCAAATCCGGCCTGGGCAACTTAGAGCCTGTCTCAAAGTCAAAAGGGCTGAGAATGGAGCTCGTTGGCACCGTGCTCGCCGAGCACAGGCTGCAGAAAGATGTTTTCAGTGACCCCAAACAAGCAGAGCCCTTTCTGTTACCTCTTGCCAAGCAGGCAGCGCCCCTGTTGGCCCCAGCACACTGCCAGTGATGAGACGGCCCACTGGGAGGGTCGGGCAGGAAGCGGGGAAATGCGTTGCTTCCGCCCACCCAGTGACTTCTTCATTTCCCCAGGACACACAAAAGGCCCATTACCTGCCGGGCGTGGTAGCTCACGCCTGTAATCCCAGCACTCGGGAGGCAGAGACAGGAGGATTGCTGAGTTCGAAGCTTGCCTAGGCTACATAGTGAGCTCAGAGCCAGCCCGAACTACAAAGCGAGACCCTGTCTCAAAAAAAAAAAAAAAAGGCCCATTACCTGCCGTGCTTTTTTCCTTCGCTTCCCCAAAACATCATACTCATTCTAAAGGTTTACTGGATCATGACACAGGAAGTCTCGAATTATTCCCCTAAAATCAAGGGGAAAGTTCTAAGCCATCCCAAACTAGACAGTCCTGAAGTGACTTTAAATCTATGAATTTAATAATACTTTTATTTTCCAGATTTGAAAACACTTTATAATATGGAAATTTAATTTAATTCCGGGAAATGAGAAAATTTACATGACCTCGGCTAAGAGAAGAAAAGATAACAGAGCAGGACCTAGATCTTTGCTACCAGAAGTACATGATTCACCGAGATGCAGTACACGGTAAAATGCAAGCATCCTACTTGAGGGTAGGTGGCAGAGGTGAATCAAGCTACCTGGTTCATCTGGGCCTCTCAGAGTCAGTGATGATAAAGGGTTTTCCACCTAGGATCAGCTACACACAGTCCTACACGTGAAATGTAGGAATATAGGACCAAGTGAAAAACACCCTGCTACTCTCCTTTCAAACCGGTAGTAGATTCTGCTTCTCCCCGTGTGTCCGCCCATCGATTCCGATAGCTCTTCCCGTGACGCCATAACCCTGCTCCCCGAGCTCCAGTGCCAACAGTAGCTACTGACTGACCGAGCCAGGCCGGGCACGGAAGGCACACGGAAGGACACACCTTTCCTGCTCCCCGAGTGCTCCCGCTGGTGTGAAGGCAGAGCGTGAGAGGTGCACCACGGAGGACGCCGCAGCGCACCGGCCTGCCCCAGCACGCGGCAGCGGGGACAGTGTGGAGGGACCAGGCTCGGGGAGACGGCGGGGTCGCTAACAGCGGGACCGGGGAGGCTGCCTTTGCAGGAAGCGCACGGGGACTGCCCACATACCAACCACGGACTGGTAGAAACACAGAACCGGTCACTCCGGGAAGGTGTGGCAGAGGGCAAGGCAAAGAGAGACCAAGGAGGGGTCCAGACATAGGGAGGATGTTTCTGTTTAAAAATATTTATTAATAGTAAAAGAATATTTATTATAGTAAAGGAATTAATCCTCCTCAAAATACTTCCCTTCACTCTGAACACAATTTTCCAATCTTTCCTGCCGCTTTCTGAAGCGGTCAGGGAAGTTTTGTGTGCATCTTTAGTTGTCCTGTCCTGGCTGCCTCCACGTCCTAATGAGTGCAAAACGGCGACCTTTCATGGTCATCTGACTCTGGGGAACAACCAAAGGTCACACGATGCCGTCCCGGTAAACAAGGTGCACGTGAACACAGTCACACTCCTCAGAGCTCACCCCTCAGACGGCTGGCAGCTGCGAGGGGCGTTCACTGTTCTCCATCACAGCTCGGAAAGACTCTCAAGGAGACTCCAGAGCTGCTTCAGAAAAGCGCAAGAACAATGGGAGACATGTGTCTGAAGCAGAGGAGAGTGCTGAGAGGGGTTAAGAGCCATGTGTCTTTAAAGAGCTGTCTCTGATTTAATTTTTTTTTTTCCTGAGACAGGGTCTCGCTTTGTAGTTCAGGCTGGCCCTGAGCTCACTGTGTAGCCCAGGCAAGCCTGGAACTCAGCAGTCCTCCTGCCTCTGCCTCCCGAGTGCTGGGATGACAGGCGTGAGCCACCACACCCGGCTGTCTCTGATTTAATATGTGGATCACCCCTTATGGAGGACAGGAGACCCTGCGAGGTCCCTCCCCTTCAAGCGGCATGATCTCACCATGTCAGCAGCCAGTTTCAAAGCATGGAGAGAAAACTGTGGCATTATAGTTTTAAGCTGAGAGAGGTATTGGCTTGTTATTTTATACCAGTTTTTCTGTAACTCTAGCCAAATTTCTTTCCACTTTTGGGGATTTGTCTCCTGCCTTCAAGAAGAACAGTCTGAGAGGGTGAGGAGCTGGACGACTGTACAAAGCGCAGCGGCCTTGCTGGCCCCAGCCCCGGTGGGGTGCTGCTAGGGGCGCTCAGGGAGCAGGGACGACGGACAGATCGCAAGGGGAGCAGGTGGTGGAGAGAATGCTCTCCACACACACGTGCAAATGAGTTCTGGACAAGTTAGTGCGTGAACACAGCCTTGCAGAAAGCAGATTTTCCAGAGGTACAGATGAAGCCATGAGGGTTTGAATGTGCAGACCTCGGACCCCCCCCCCCAGCTCAATGGGGATGAGGCCACTGACTCCACCGATTCATCTCCCATCACACGACACGGTCAGCCCTCCACATACAGCACGGCAGAAAGCAGTGTCTCTCAGAAAACTTCAAAACCTGTCATTGTTTCCAAATCTCCACAAAGTGGACTTTCAAAATCTATGAACCTTTACAAACCTTGCTGGTTCTAAAAGATGCCTCCATCTAAAATCACAGACATTTCTTCGGCATCAGGACCAGCAAATCATAATTTCCAGAATGGGTCCTTTCAGCTCCCAATCAAATGCCACCAGAAAGGAGTAACTACCCCACGATATACACATTTTTAAAGACCTCAGTTCTCCTGTTGTATTGAAAGCAATTCCCTAAAATGTTTCCCGCCTTGTCCTGTCCTCTATCTTTGCTTCTCTCCAGCATAAACACCAATCACAGCTCGTACCGCAGTTCTTACAAAGCAAGTAAGCAACTTCCATCGAACCTGAAATGAACCGTTCTAATAGCACCCCCTGGTGGCCAATAGCACTGTTCTCGCCAAAAGACCTCGCTTCTAAAAGTGACTAAAAAACAATGCGTTCACATTTTTTGAGTTAATGAAAACATCAATGAGCTTACACACTTGAGAAAGTTGTCCCAAGTACAATCCTGGTTAAACCAGTAATGTAACCTCATTAGTCTACTGTTTCCCAGCTCTGAAATTAAAAGCAAACGAACAGAACAAAACACCCTCAACCACCCACATTCTTCTCCCTTAAAGGTTATGGTCCCTCAGTACATAGGGCTGCTTCCAAACAAGAGGGAAGAATAACAAACACGAAGTTGCAAGAGCGCCGTCTGCTCGGGCCCTGAGTTGCCAGGGGTTACATGACACAGCACGTGCGGTCCTGGTTTCGGAGCCAGGCTCACCGCTCCTCTGACTCCCAACCTCCTCTATTTACCCTGCTCTAAGGAGAACTGCAGAAGCCAAAGCACATTCTAAAACTGGCCCGTCACCTCCTTCAAAATATGAGTTGGTCCACAAAATACCAGATCTATGAATATGTCCACATAATACAAAATACTGACAGTTCTCCAACCCTGTCTCCAAAACTGAGACTTTGGTTTTTGACTTGAACAATACAAAACACAAATGTTAAATTGCTTTGGTAATAGAGACTGTAATACAAAATAAATGCAAATTATTAATTCACAATAAAAATAGTAATAATGAAAAGTACTCGGGCCATTACCTTTCATCCTCTGTCCAATAAAATAGCACAACTGACTAGGGCAGCCAGTGTTCGTGGCTCAGTTAGGACCCAACATACCTTTATTCTTGTACCACTAACTACTCTCATAACTGCAAAAACACAAAACTTTTGCTGTCTAACTAAAACTCATTGCTGCCCTCTACTGGGCTAATTTGAAACAAGACTAAAATGCCTCCACAGAGCATGTGAAATCACCTAACTTTTCCGGTTTCTTGACAATGTATGCCCTTCAATAGCTTATCTACTAATTATAAAATTTCAGGAGGAAGGAAGAAATTCTGCAGAAACTCAGATGTGGTTTCTCTTTTCTAGTAAAAGAGTCTGCCAGTCTCTGACAACGTGGCCTTAGTCAAGGTAATCCCTTCCTCCCAGGTCTCACTTTTCAGATCTATACAATCACCAGGAATTCCTGATGATCCTTCTCCACTTTAAAATTTTATACTCCTTTAAGGATGGCTTAAGTTACTCTGACTATCTGGATTTTCTTTTCTACAAGTATTTGAAAATCTTAATGGTTCAAACCGGAGATTTAGCTCAGTGGTTCTGGCGCCTGCTTAGCAAGCACAAGGTCCCTGGTTCAATCCCGGTAACCACGTACAACAATACTGAGCATGGTGACTCACACCCACCAGCAATCAGCACCACACTCCACAATGCTGGGGATGGTGGCTCACACCTATAATCCCAGCACTGGGGAGGCAGAGGCAGGAGGATCGCTGAGTTTGAGGCTTGCCTGGGCTACATAGTGAGCTCAGGGTCAGCCTGAACTACAAAGTGAGACCCTGTCTCAAAAAATAAAATTAATGGTTCATAATCTAACATATCTCAACTTCTGAACTATCTCATCTAACATATGCCATACTCTGGACTTCACTGATTGCTCTAATGCTGCAGTAATTGAGGTAAACATGAGCCAAGTATTGAGCACAGTGTATAAAAGTACACAACAATGTTCCCTCATCTACCAGCTCCATGACCTTTCCCACACCCACAGTCCACCTCCCAAGAGCTGATTCCTTACTGCTCTTTGAGTTTCTCGTGTCCTGTGACACATGCACCGTGTCCGCCATTGAACAGCACATGTCACTGCCTGAACTATGTCCTGTACCTGCTGGCACCTCGAGGCCCGGTGCTGGACACAACTGCGAGAGCAGAAGCAGGAATAGCAGCAACAGTGCTGGCGTCTCCCGCACCAGCAGCGGTCCTAAGCACTACAAGACACTGTGCTAACTAAACTAGGAATGAAGGCAACATATGTGATTATAAAACAATGACGTGTACTGTAATGCTGATAACAAGCATTCCTCGACCATTCCTTCCCAGTCACTGGTTAGGTCCTCCCAAATACACTCACTGCCTTCTCCCTTTCTGAATGAGAAGCTGAGCCTCTGAGAGGTACATAAAGACTGCGGTGCTCCCAAACGCACACTGGACACCTCTCCAGAGCCTGATCACCACCCAATCTCCTCACCACTTCCTGAGTTCCTGCAGTGGCATCAGTGACAGCATCTCTGAACAGCCATGAGGGGCGTGGACACCCTCTGACAGGTGTTAGATGCTGGACAACTCGTGCTGAGAATCACGCTGATTTTACTGCCGAGGCATTTGACTCTGCTTAGTTTTGTCCACTCTTTTCCTCTTCCTCCTCCCAAGGCAAGATTCACCAGGAAGAGCAGATAACTGGAAATAAGACTGGGGCTCATTCATCTTTCTCAGCAGCTCTGAGGTTTCCTGGCCAGACCACTGCATGGCTTTCATCTGTGGAGTAGGAGGGTACCTGCCCTCTGTGGCTTCAAGCACAGCTGTCTGGAACAAGTAAGGAGGCAGACATCAAAGTGACCAGAAAGCCATGCAAGAAGATTCGCCGTTGCTTGAATTCCTTACTCCACACATGCGCACCGCAACCCTCAAGCAGAGAAGCCTTGCTGCAGGGCGGAAGCCCTGGGTCTCGTCCATCACCTGCAACCTGGTGTGTCCAGAAAGAAAGCCGAAGACAGCTGAACAGGTAACAGCAGTGAAATCCTGGCAGTAATTCTTTCACAGACTTCTGTGGGCCTCTCTCCCTTCTCTCCATCGCACTAGCACTAGAGAAACAAGCCCCATCACCACCCCGCACCTCTCTATCGGGACTCTATTTACTCTCGAATTCAGGGTGCACCTGTAACATGTCCAGTCCGCTGCAGCCCCCGTACCTGTTCCTTACCGACCTATCCATGACGTCACCATGGACCGCACACCTGCCGCGAGTCTGATGCGGGGCCCGAGGGCCGCACAGACCGGCTTCCGTCACACACCAACACAACACGAGTCATCAGCGGACAGCTCCGGGGCTCTGCTCGCAGCCACCCCACAAGGACGGAGGCAGCGCCGTCCCAACCTCCCGCCTCCACCTGCTGGCGAAGTGCAGCGCGTGCGGGAGACTGCTTCCCCGGCACGGGGGAGTGCTCTCATTGACACGGTAGCGCACACACTGAACCCCCTGGTACTGCGAGTACATTCACAGTACCCTTTGATATTTATTGTTCTGAACCAGCGTCATGTTAATGAATCTCTCTCATTCAGAGACAATACTTGGGTTTACAAGGAAGAGGCTGGAAGGTACCATCTGACACGTGACCAAAGTTGACACCACCGTGGAGGGGACAGGACAGTGTCATCTCCCACTTCAAATGACCCACTGAGAGGAGCGCAGTATCCCTCTGAGGATCCCTGTCTCAAAACGCATGAAGTGACTCTACAAAATAACTGGCCTGTATTTTCCAAGTGTCATAATTACAAAGAAAAAATAATATGCTTCTGTAGATTGAAAGAGAGATGATAACTAAATCATTCTGAGTTGGGTCTTGCCCCAGATAAACGGCCTCTGTGAGAAAAATGCCAAAAGTAACAGAACTTGATGAAGATCTCAAAAGTAGAAAACAGTGCTACATCATTGTTAGTGTCCTGATTTTGATCATTCTACTGTTACCTATGACACCATTCTCGTTTTTAGGAAATTCAAACTGAAATAGAAGTAAAAAGTATCCTGTCTGCGACTTACTGTTTCTTTAACTTTTGTGATTCTGAGGTTATTTCAAAATAAAAAGTAAAAACATTGGTCAAATTATCAATACACAGTATTATACAAATGTGAATTAACATCCCTATCCATTGATTCCTAAGCACACAGGAGGATCAAATGGGACAAGGGCCTTGGATCCTTAACATGAAAATGACTTTAGAGGCTGATATAAGAAATTCAGTGATAATGAGGGATTCAGCCCTGACCTTGCCAGTTCACACTGATTTTACCAAATGGAAATGTCTTTCTAATATGAAATGTCTTTCTCCCTGAGACAATAACTAAGCATTTTTTTTTAACTTTCCCATGTGGTTTCTTTGTGCATGAGGGGAAAATTCTCAACAGTCCTACTTCCCAAGAGAACAGAGGCAACCACAATACCTGGACCTATAATCTTCCTACCGTCTCACTTCGCTGATACATCTCAGCTAAACAGATGGGATTCAGACAACTGTGTGACTACTCCCTTTGGCCTTTGGCCTGTCATGTATGGATTTCAGAAAGTCTGAAGGTGACGTGAACTCAAGGTCCTATAGAAGATGCCATGCCCAGAGTCCTAAGCATCTGCTTTCAGTTTTCACAGAACTCAGCTAATCAATCAAGTACAAATGGAGCACAGCAAACATGCTCCTAGAGTTGTATAAGAGGGAATGATGGCTAAGGAAGCCTTTTATCCTCATGCATAAGGATAAGCAGAAAATTAAGGTTATTTAGCTGTACTTAAACTCTGTTCTCGTTTCATTATTAGCATGTTCTCATATGTTGAACATACAGAGTACCTTGGGATCCAGAAACGCTGAATCTCTCATTATCCTCAGTATATGGCTTAGGTTGGACAGAATTTCCATTTCACAGAAAGAAAAATTAATGTCAAAGAAAATATATGTGATACCTAAACAATATCATCTGTCAACAAAAGGACCAAGAATTGACTATTTTTTCTGTGGGAAGAAAAAAATAACCTAACTTGTGTTAATTACCACACACAGAGAAAAGTCTTTTTACACCAATAGATATCAAGTAACCACAATGGTCTGCCACTAACTCTATTAACTCTGAAATTCATTCATGTTAGAGAGAAATATCTTTTAATTTTTGTTATTATGAGACAGGAGAAGAGAATGCTTTTGTAAACAACACATTTCCAATCAACATGGTTGCCTAAACATTCAAGAACTTCACTAAGAGGCCCAGTGGCCCTTTAAACACTAGTACACCAATGAGTTATCTGTTTCTATTTGAAAAAATAGGAACATTAAAGTACTAGCATCAAATGCCCTCTGAGGAATAAATCTACCCCTCAGAAATAACGAGGAAACAGCACAGCAAATAGGAAGACAAATAACAGAGGAGACCTCGATAAAAAGAAGTTTATGAATGAAAAACATGAATGACACTAAAGATTCTGTCCCAACTTCTCAAGAAAAGCTACCAGCGCACTGTACTAACCAAGAAAATGTGAAGCCACCTTTTGATAAAGTTTTTCATCACACACTGTAGTGAAAATAAGATCCACTTCCTATGGCTAAGTCTGCATGAGACATTTCAAACAAAGAACGCCCTGGTTGCTCACCAACATCGAGAGAGCACAGCAAGGTGAGCGGGAGGTTTCCCACTAGTACCAGGAATCCTAGAAGCACATGGATGTCAAGCATTTGAGGGACTCAGAGTGAGAGAAAAACGCTTCAAATATCCTTTTTTGGCACACTCAAGAACCTGTGACCACTCAGCCAGCAAACATTCCAGGGGACGTACCCCGAAAAAGACATGTACTGTGATGGTTCTGTCCCAGAAAATTCTAAGGAAACAAGCAGAGCGACCAGGAACCAAGATGCACTTGACAGACGAAGGGCTGATTTTATGAAGCGAGGGAGCTGGGACAACACTCTGTGGACCATGCTCCTTCCCTCGAGATACTTAAAGCACAGCTGCTGTTTTCCCTGGGCCACACTACGGTGCCACTCAGATGCACAACTATTTTCCATTTGAAGAGTGGATGACAAAACAAGCCCTAGGGTTTAAGCCTAAAATCAAGGCGCCATAATACCAGATGAAGACATGGTCAGAAAATCATACCTCTCAAAACTCTGCTTATTGATTAAAATACCTGGAAAATGGGGTGTGGAACACAAACACACTGCATCATGGCTTATATCGCTGTGTCCCCCAAAGCCTCATGTGCTCTAAGGTAAGGCTCTGTGGAGCTGGCTGGATCCAGGGTGTGTGATGCTGGGATGAAAGCTGCCCCACTCTTGGTGTCGGTGGGATCACCCAAAGGCCAAGTAGCCTGGATAAATATAGAAGACAGAAGAAAGCAGCCTGCTTCTGCTTCTGATGCTGCTACTGCTTGCTGCCTTCTGCCTGCTCTGCCATGGACTGTTTCCTCTCTGCAATCCTGCCCTGCCTTGGAGCCAGCTGAGTATGGACCGAAACCTCTACAAACTATGAGCCTAATAAACTTTTACATGTTTAACTTATGGGTCTCAGGTATTTTGTCTCAGCAACGAGGAGAGCAACTAAGACATCCTGATACGTAATGTATAATATAAATTTAAAAGGAAAAGTCACAACCTAAACAGATTCTTCATTTTCTCAAATTGATAAAAGTTCCCAGAAAAGAGTATGGGCTGTGTGGAGGGAACTACAGGTGGTTCAGTCTGGCTGGAGGTCAGAATATAAGGCTGGAAATTGAATTGTCATAAATTTCAATGCTAAGGAGCTTAGCCTTTATAAGACAGGAACCATTTTTTATATTTCTACTTCTTTTATTTACTCTTGTGGTTATTTTTGTTTAATTTTAGAAACCAGTCTGGAGCACAGAGAGTATCTAAGGAAAAGTAAAAAGGAGAAATAGAAACTTAGAAATCTATTGCAACTGCCTAACTGAAATTAGAGAAGGAGCCAAGAGTGGTATATGTATGTGATACCAGTCCTCAGGAGGCTGAGGCAGGAAGATGGCCATGAGTTGGAAGCCCTGGTGAGTTTTAAGGCCAGCATGAACTACATAGTGAGTTCCTGTCTGAAAAACAAAAAATGAAACAGAAAAGAGCGAATAAAAAGTTTCCAGCATAGTGATGGAGGGAAGGTAAAGAGGACACAGCAAATGATCAGACAGGGCAGATGGGGTAGCTGAGGTCTTAGAGTGTGAGAATAGGATTGAGGAAGAAACACAGAGCACAGGAAGCTCTGGCTTGGGAAAGAGTCAGACTGTTCACAGTCATGCAACTGAACAAGCTGGTAGGCCATTTAACAAGGGACTGCAGGAGGTTTGAAGGTAAAGCCCTGGAGAGAAAGCAGGCCCGGAAAACGACTCCTGCTGTTAGGAAACCGCTACCAGGATGGAACTTCCAGGGAGGGGAGACATATATACAGCTCTACAAACAAGCAAATAAAGCAGCACAGTCCTCTGCACAAACACGTGGTATAAGCCACAAGCTATTGAACAGCTCCTTTCACCTCTGGCTGATGTCTTTAGGCATGGGACCTGCCTTATAACTTTTCTCACTGCTGAGACAAAACACCCAAAGTTAAAGGCAGAGAAGTTTATCTGGCCTACAGTTTGCAGATGTTTCAATCCACCCTCAGCTGGCTCCATGGCAGGGTGGCATGGCAGAAGGGCATCACAGAGGAGAAACAGTCCATGGCAGTCAGAAGACATCAGCAAAAGCAACCCACAAGCAACAACAGCAGCTTTTCTGTCCCTTTTATATTCTATCCAGCCTACCTGGCTGAAAGCAGGTGCCAAACCAATCAGTGGATTAATTTAGCAATCATGACCCTTAATCCTAGCTGCACCATAAATCAACCCCAGCTACCTCTAGAAAGCTCCCCCTATGACTGTGTGAGGCTTTGGGGAATATACACCATAACAGGACCGAAAGACCTGGGGCCAGACTCCAAACCTCCCCAACCCCACTACTTCTCCAGCTTCTCCGAGTCAGCTGTCAGGAGTCTCCAAAGTCTGGTTGGGCATCTCTGGATGCTAAGGTGCAGCCTCAGACACAGCTCTGGCCTCTCTGTGCTTCTCCCTCAGATGTGCCCCTCAATGTGCCATCTTCCCTCAGGGAAAGCTGGATGACAAATTTCTCCAATATCAATGTAGTAATCCCCCTCCCAAGCCCAATGTTATAGTTCAGAAGTAAAATGGCCCCCAAAAGTCTCAGGCACATGGAAGGGGATTGGATCACGGGGCACAATACTCATCAGTGGATTCACCCACTGATTTTACAGCTCAACGTGCTGGTAGGAGCCCTATTGGAAGGGGGTCACTGGGGGAACGACCTGGAAAACAGTGCTTGTGTCCCCAGCTCCTCCCTTCTGTCTAACCCTCCCCCCCCAGGTCCCTCCATGTGTGCGTCTGCCTTGCAGCCGGCAGACTCTGAGCTGAGCCCATTGGAAACTCCTCCTCTAACCTCTCCTTCTCTAAGAGTTGTTGTCAGGAATTTTGTTCCAGCAACGGGAAAGTAGCCAGCACCCCAGAAACCAGCCCATCCCACAGAATTCTGCTGAGCGGGGAGAAGACCTCAGATGTCTGCCACACGGGTAGGGGTGTCACTCCACAAAGAATCTTTTAAAACCTGTTTGGAACAATTCTGAAGCATCAGCTCAAGATGTTCACTACACAGTGTTTTAGAGAAGGCAAAGGCTGGACGTGAGCACTCAGTCACCTGTCCGTGGGCGTGACAAGCAGCAGTCTCTCCAACATGTCTCCTTTAACTCCACAGTAACTTTGTCATGACTTAAAAAATGAGGAAGGCAGGAAGAACTTCCCTTTCTCAGTCTATGACTTACAATAAATTTTAATTATAAATATCTAATATAATTTAAATACCAAACCAAATCAATGGTTAAATTTTGCTACATTTCATAATATAATGATTTCTGAAAATAAATACACTCACGCATACCATTTGAAATGTAGAATGGAAAGTTTTTCAGTTAATCATGAACATCATTTAGTGAACATAAGGTAGACTATAAGAGGGGGTTCTTTTATGAGGAAAGAATTACATCCCACAGATAGTCTCATTGCCATTAAAAACTAATGTTTTCAACCTGTCATGTCAAATTGGGTGTAAAAACTGGCCAACCCCCCTCTGTAAGACCTAGAGTGAAGCTATCCGAGTAGCCTTCACCTCGGTAGGATGAAAACCCCATCCCACCCCCCAACCTCTCCGCAAAGCTGATAAGGGGGATCGTGAATCATCTGACCTTTGTAGTGTTTCCACAGCCAAATGCTCAACGAGGGACTAAGATAACCACAGACGGGGATCACCAAAAGGCAAAGGCAGTGTTTCTCTGAGCAACCATGGCTCAGGCCTCTCTGCTTTAGCTGTCCGTGGGTCTCATCTCCCTGCCAGAGCTCACCCCTACCCGCCCCACACGGTGCCGAGGACCTGCGCACGTACCTTCTTGGCTCTCTGGGCTATGTCTGGGGTTCTTGTGAGCAGCTTCTCGATCAGGTACTCTCTGTTCTGCAAAACAAATGATCCCAATGGTTTAATACCCAACAGGACACATGCAAATTCATGCTGATTTCAAAATAGCAGATTGACTTGGGGTTTTTAAGCATGTTACCTTGGCTTTCTGGAAGAATTTGCATTTTAAAAGTTCTGCTGCTGTGGGCCTGAAAGATCAATAATAAATTAGAGTTGAAACAATAACCACTTAATAAATACACCGCCTTGACCATACAGCTTAACTTGAGAGTCTTTCCAGAAGACCGATTTTAGGACTAGCAAAACCAGAAAGTAAATGAATCATGAGCTGGCATCAAATAAAACAGTGCCAGTTTTCTTGTTGTTTCTAAACACCTCTACGACAAACACATAAACTCTTGTGGATAAATGCCTGCGAAGTGATCAGTCTTCCATCCTTCGTTCTTACACGTCACTCAGTGAATTCAGTGTTTCTGAGAGGTGGCAGCCTGACAAGTGTGTGATCTAAATTCTACAGTTATTAAGAAACATACAAGCTGCAAGATGACTACATCAAACACACCACACAGTTTCCTGGGCTGTGACGCCCTAGGGCAGCCTGCAAGGGGCCCAAACTCAGGCTGTCCTGTGACCCGGCCCGGCCCCAGGCACTGGACCTCTGTTCATTGTCACTCAGAAGCCCAGCTGGACAGTCTGACGGCTTCCCTGCGGGGTCATGGGACTCATTTCCCTGGCACTGACTTCTGGAAACCCAAGTTTACAGAGAGGCTTGGCTCGGCTTCATCAGGCATTTGAGCACTGACAGTATGCTCAAGATGTCTCTGACTTGGGAGCATTTCAGACATCGGGTTTTCAGATTAGGGGTGTAGCAAAGTCTTCAAATAACCCCAAATCCCAATCACCCAGGATCTAAAACACTCCTAGTCCCGAGAGTACTGGATGAGAAATGCTTGAGCTGTGGCTTCCAGAGAGTGACAGGCACTTCTCACTGTGGCGTGGCAGAGGCTTCCCTGCCAGTGAGGCTGAGTTTAACAGCTTGGTCCCCAGGCTCTGAAGCTCTTCTTTGTAAAGCTCTGTTTTCCCCACTGCAATTAGAAAGTATTCTGCTGGGTAATGCTTTGGCACTGTATGGATATCAAGTTCCTGAAAATCTTTCCCCTAAAGATTCAGCATCTATGCCTTAAATAATTATTGCATAGGAGGTGGCAGAACACTGATTTTCTGCTTCTAGCATTCTTTCTATGTTTAACTGGTCTTTTCCATAAAGAATACTTTCTTTTACCAATAGTGTCCTCTAAAAAGTCAGCCATGGAGGGCTGAGATGGGGCTCAGAGGTAGAATACTGGCGTTGCATGCCCAGCACCAAGCGTGTGCATGTACACACACACACCATGCATAAAAAATAAAATAAGCCTAGCACAGTTATAAAATACAGCACAGTTAGCCAACAGGCCTGACAGGTCCCACAGGGGGAAGTGGAGGCAGGAGGGTGATACTGAAGACCCAACACAATGAAACATACAGCCAAATACAACAACAACACTGGCCTCAATGCCAGGTTTGGAAAAGAAGAAGCTACAAGAGACGAGACACCTAGAAATAAGCAGGTATGTGTGAATATGTTATGTAGCAGACAATTTCAGAAAATTACTATTCACTGTCTTTCTTAAGTAATGTGGTTATTTGCAAGTGTGTCCTTACATTTAGGAAATGCAAACTGATGCTGGGCGTGGTGGCTCACGCCTGTCATCCCAGCACTCGGGAGACAGAGACGGGAGGATTGCTGAGTTCGAGGCTTGCCTGGGCTACATAGTGAGCTCAGGGCCAGCCTGAACTGCAAAGCCTGTCTCAAAACAAACAAACAAAAACAAACAAAAAAAAAGGAAATGCAAGATGAAGTAGTATGTCCATCATTTACTTTCAAACAGCTTAATAAAATGTAGACAGAAAACATATGGAAAATGTTCATAATTACTGAATCTAGGTAATGATATAGAAGTCAGCAATGTAGTATTTTTTCACATTTTCTGTATGTTTTAAATTTTTCATAATAAAAAAGTAGGAGGGGAGAAGCAAGCTTCACTGAATTCAGGTAATGATTATACAAAGTACAAACAGCACTGGATTACATGGGAGTGAGCAGGACCAGGCCAAAGGAGTCCTCATACTTGAAATGATCAGAAACCATAGCTTTGGAACCAGGAAAATCCACTGAAATGTCCCCAGGGATCAAACCCAAACAGAAAGAAGAATTAAGAAACCTTCATTATGCACATTAAGTAGAAACTGTTTCAGTTTATAGGAGTCACACACTGTATTTGTGTGCAAAGAAAATTTCTATCTCACTTGACTTCTTTCTGCAAATTTCAAGTGGATCACTGACTACAGGACCTGACAAAGAACCCCGAGTCTCTAGGGCCCCCTCAATAACTGACAGCTGACTGCTAACTGTTTTGAATAAATAAATTTCTAACAACAGGTGGGCCATATCCTTTGGTAAGCTCATTAAATTCATGAATTTGTACCTTCTTGAAAAAGTACAAACAAAAATAAAAAGGGATCTAAACATTTGACACGATTTAATTTTGGTGGCCATTTTAATGTCCAGTCTTCCTGATCATCTGCAATGTTTTTGGTCTCCATTTACTCCAAATTCATCCTTGCGTTCTCTCACTAAGCTTTCACTGAGCACCTGGTATTTGTCGGGCTTTGTGCTGGGCGCTGGGCGTACAACAGAGATAAGGACAGAGAAGGAAACGGTGCCTGCGGAAACGACGCCTGGCCGGGAAGAGCGCGTGTGCGAGTCTCAGTGCGTGAGCAGCCGCACATTCAGACCTCTGCACCCCATGTGGGTGGAAGGACGGGGGCTCCCCAGGTGACTGGAGGAGAGGCACTCGCCGTGGCTCGCGCCTCGCCAAATGAATCAAACCTCTACAACCAAAGAAGCTGCCCGGTATGACGGTACGAACTTGCAGTCCGAGCTGCCTGAGAGGCTGGGCTGCGAAGATCACGCAAGCCCAGGAGTTCTGGGCCAGCCTGAGCCACATAGTGACACCTCGTCTCAAGGAAACAGAGACATGAAACAAATCAAAAAACCAGGAAGTCTATAAAATAATTTAGACTTAATTTTTTAATATCTGAAAAAAGAATACCTTTAAAGATCAAAATGTTTAAGGAATCTGTTTTGCCTGCAACATGTCTGCATCTCCACCTGGTACTATTAGACGGTGTCCCAAGCGACCTCTGCCCCTGCCCCTCCCCATCCCACTTCATCCTCCTCGGTGCATCACAGGCAAGTTAGGGTTTGAGGGAAGGAAAGAAGGAAGGAAGGAAGGAAGGGAGGGAGGGAGGGAGGGAGGGAGGGAGGGAGGAACTGCTGAGCCCTCTTTTCCTCTTGAATGACGCTGGGGGCCTAAGGTAGAACCAAATGTGCCCGATCCTTCTTCCCAGGCTCCTCTCCCTCATGCTCGAGTACTGTGTCCTGCGACTGTCACACCCTCCCCACCTCTTGCTCTTTGGGGACAGAGCACACACGGCTCTTCTTGCTCCACAGCACTTCGTAAGCACCGGGCCCCCGCTCGCCAGGCGGGACTGAGTCAGAGGCCCCTGTCTTCACAGACGCCTCGCCCAGCTTGCGCCGGCAGAGTTCGCGGCTCCGACTCGCACACGCCGTCCGGCCGCAGCCCCGCTCTGAATCCGTCCGTGTCCTGCCTCCACCCACTGGGCTCTGCGTCCTTCCTTCCGACTCAGGGACCACGCGGGATTCATTTTTATACTCCCCGTACACAAAACCGCTCCAGCTCAGCTGCATGCTCTGGTCACAGACGAGGGGAAAGTGATGCTGCCCACGCCGGACACAGCGCTAAAACAGCAGCGGCAGAGTCTGAGCCGACTGGTGTAGTGGGGAACAGGAGGAAGCCGTAACAGAAGTACGGTTCACGCTGCCAGAAAGAGCAGGGGGCAGCAGAAGCGCCTCCCCTCCGTTCTCCTGCACACTAAGGGCCCAATGCAAGGCTGAGGAGGCGAGAGGCTGGAAACACCAGGCATACCTGGGGAGTCAGGGCTGGGAAAATGCTTTTCTGTCTCCGGCAAGGTCATTTCTATGGTAACCGGACGATGCAGGGGAAGAGCAGCTGCGGAGAGAACCCCTTTTTCTGCACTCCCCTCCACCCGCAGGGCTCGCGGGCATCACAGAAACACGGTGACGGAATATGTCAGAAGCAGCCCACGGAACCTCACAGCTCACAGCTCACTGTTTCTGAACAGGCCTCGCTGTGTAACTGTAAGTCATTCCAACTCTCTACGGAGCCCGGACAGCAGTCGGTGACTCCTTTTCATGTCCAAGGGAGCTCAAGTGTTCACAGCTTTGGGGTAAAATCCCACACGTGCCGCAGTATCTGCAGGAGAAAGTCTGGGGGACAGAATCGCGGAAAAAGGGGGAAACAACCCAGGGAAGAAACCGCCAGTGGGGGTAACAGAAGCACAAGTGCCTGCTGCCCATTTGATCTCGGGGCTTTCTTGTTTCAGCGTTTATCTTCCTCTTGACTTTTTTTTGTTTATGTCCCAGTAACCAATAAATGATTGTCATGGGACCATCAGTGCCACGTGCTCTTTGGCGGACCACAACAGAAAGAACTCTGCGTGGCCACACCTCACGTGGCTGCCAACAAACACTGAGAAGAACGCTATACCA
The DNA here is from genome assembly GCA_004025085.1 of Thryonomys swinderianus. Classification (NCBI taxonomy): domain Eukaryota; kingdom Metazoa; phylum Chordata; class Mammalia; order Rodentia; family Thryonomyidae; genus Thryonomys; species Thryonomys swinderianus. The sequence goes on from PVIC010004468.1 coordinate 34,507, forward strand.
TTAAAATAAACACTGTCTTATGAGAAATGTGAAAATACTGTCCTTCCCGCAAATAGCGATGGCCTGGGCTCAGAGTCACAATCTAATTTTAAGTCCTTTAAAACAACACAGTGGTCTGCAAGTACCATCATTCTCAGAAAAAAAATCTCTTCAAGGACTCAGTCAATACATATGGATGAACCAAAGTCCACTGAGACTTAAAATAATTCTCGAAGGATTCAGAATAAATATAGTTTAAATACTTTCAACATCTTGCATTAATAAATTCTAACAGCTCAGTGAACTCAGGAAGAGTTGCTTTTCACAATCCACCCTCCCCCTCAGGAAATGCCCAAGTCTTACTCACAGTAACAGATTAATCTATACAATACCCACCCTCATATTGACAAGAGAAAATGCTGGTTCTTTTACCACACTGACACCCATGCAAAACATGTCATCTGTAAGATCAAGGCTCCCTGCTTAAAGAAACAGCTCAGCACATAAAAGTAACTCTTTGTCTATCCTAATGCAAAACACAGACCTCCATGAGATGAAGGGCTCCTACATGCCAGTTCTCTCTTACAGGGAAAATCCCACGACCTCTCATATTGACAAAAAGCATGTCCCCTTCACAGTGAGCTGGACAGCTCCTGCACAAAGCATGAATCTAGTTACTGTTCCCCTGTGGTATTTTCTTCATTCATCATTCAAAATGTTCTCAGCAATACCATGAGATTGGTACCCATCCACTGCTTTCAGATCATAAAGAGATGATCCAGGCAGGCACACAAAGTAAACGAAATGATCAAGAGTCTCCCCAAGTGACTTGACTTAGTTCCTGAAACTCTTTTCAGTCAGTTCAAATAGCCCCCAAATTGTAAAGTCCCAACTGTCTCCAAGATGATCAAGCAACAGTACTGATCACTCAGGACAGACCAGACTGCACACATAGAGATGAGCAGGACAAGTCCTTCTTCTAAAGTATTACAAATTCATGAGTAACTTGAGTGTGTCATAATCACTATCAGACCTGCACCATCTGTAATTATTGCGCTGAATTACAATGCTTCCACTTGGGCGGGAGGAGGAGACAGTCCTGGAGGTGATCCGGCTTTCCTGACCGCAGCAGGATGCAGGGCACTGCGCTGTCTGCTAGAGGCAGTCAGAGCCCATCCACCAGGCAGCCCACGGTACAGACAGGCAAGGAAGCAGAGTCTGTCTGTAAGACGAGCACAGTGTAGAGACAGGAAGCTCACACAGATGAATTCAATTCAGGTAGATGTAGCATCTGAACCAAGTACAGAAAAATGATGGAAAGGGGAGCAAGAACAAACAGAAAGCTTCAAAGAGCATGAGGAAAGAGGACTAAAAATATTTTGGCACAGCCACAGTTTCAGAATTGTGTCATGCCATAAAGCACTTATCAGTAATGCAATTATCAGTAATGTATACATATGTTAAAGTTATATCCTATACAAAATGATTCGACATTTTTTCCATTCTCGTATACCATGACTCTTTTCTGTGTGTTTATTCTCTCCCCTCCAAACCTTTCAATATCCACAGCTTTTCATTAAAAGAATGAACCACCCAAGAAGATAATACACATTACCAGTCTACAGAGAATAGCTATGCAACTGCAGGATTCTGTAGATTAGAGGAAAATACCTAAAAGGAGGCCTTTAACCACGACTGCTTTGTGTGCAATAATGTTGTTAGGAGAGGGAAAGATTCCAGAAGAATTTCAACTCATGATATCTGGCTCTTTAAAGGAACTTTTTATTTATTGTTAATGTTTGTATTTTGATGACATCGAAGGGAACCTGGTATTTGAACTCAAACAATTAATAAAACATGGAAATAAAATAAGAAATAAAAATGGTCTGTAACTATACTGTATGCCAATCTAATTTACTTTGGCCACATTACAGACCTCCTGAAGAATCAACTGTTCTATCATTAAGTACAGAAGGCAGAACCACTTTCCCAACAAGCAGGAACTGTGTGACATGACACAGCACCACCACTAGGTGGTATCTCAACCAGGGCAAGCGTCTCCAAGATCCTGAATGGTAATACAGAACTGGAAAGGCAAAAACCGCATACTTCTACTGAGCAACAGGGGATCAAAATGTCCTCTTGGTGATGACACTAAAATCAAGGGAAAGACAAGGAGATGCTGAAGAACAAAATTAGAATCAAAGAGCATATTCACCCAAAAGGAAAGAAATCATCTCCATCCACAGTCTGGTAACACTAGAGGAAAATGGAGCCCTAGAAATCAAATACAAAGAGAAACTAAACTATTTAAGCAGAAATATATAAGTCTATAAGTATTATTTATAATAATTAATTTCAAGATGCTTCGTGCCAAGAAACATCATGGAAGTTGTATTTAATCTAGAGAAGAGTAGTGTAATTCAAATTTCACTGTGCCAAGTTAAAAGGCTTAATGAGTTTCCTCAAGAATTTAAGATAAAAATAAGCAGGCTGTCCCTGAACAAGAAAATCTCAGAAGTGCCGGGCGTGGTGGCTCACACCTGTAATCCCAGCACTCGGGAGGCAGAGACAGGAGGATTGCTGAGTTCGAGGTTTATCTGGGCTACATAGTGAGCTGAGGGCCAGCCTGAACTACAAAGTGAGACCATGTCTCAAAAAAAAAAAAATCTCAGAAGAGCAGCATCACATTCTAAAATGTAAGTATCAAATGGGACCCTGGGAAAGGCGGGGACAGACAAGGGCCTCTCCAGGTCTGCACCAGGATGAGGCCACGCACAACAAAGTGCCTACCCAGTGAGCTCACCCAGGCACGGCCCAGAGGCAGTTCACTCCTCTAACTTTGTCTTTTAAGCCATAAAAGCACACTGGGCTCCTTGGTCACTCACTACCTGGAGTATTGCAAAGTCATGGCACTTAACAAAGAAGAAGCGAACTCAGAAAACAGACACACAGGGGAGGGCAATAACCCACAAATAAATAGGAAATACTAAACTTCATTTAAAGCCATTTGCTTCTGTTTATATGATTAATCTTTCTAGGTTAAAAAAAATCTCATTAATCTTCTTTACTGATAACCTTTTCAACAGCACAAACAACTTGTTCTGCAACTAAAAGTAAACTCATGCAAAATTCAATAGCTCTGCCTGGTTTGGACTGCCGCTAGCTGGATATTCAAATCCTGAGAGGTCACTCAACCTACACCATGCAGAATATTAGCTCAGCCTCTGAATGCAGCCTTGCCAATTTCTTCTCATCTGTTCAACTTCACTTCCTTTGATGACAGAGCCCATAACTAACAAACACAGTCAATCTTATTAACAAAAACTTTCCTCCAGTTTCCCCTGGCCCTCTATCCACCTCTCTCCCTGCTGGGCCCGGGCTGTCTTCCACTAATAGGATGGAAGCCTGGGGGCCAGAGCAGGGCTCCTGAGAGACTTATGTCCCTTCCTCAGTGTCCTTCCCTCCACAAACAAAGCTTTGTCACACCTCAAATCAGGTCATTAACTCCTCCACTGAATTCGACGTACCTTTTGGAAGGATCTTTCTGAAGACACAGGGAAAGTAATTTTCTAAAGGACTTGCCATACTTTTTCATCATTTCTTTATCCTCTACTCCCGTTTCTAAAGTGGGTGGATCATTTTGCAGAGTCAACATTAACACCTGGAGTGGAAACAAATATGAAGACAAAATCTCAGTTGAGTAATTACTATGATGAGATTTTTAATTTTTTACAAACACAACAAGGCTTTACTTTGATTAGATACAAACGTGCTTTCCCATGAACTTTAACTTTCTAGACACTGTGTCTCAAAGATATTCAGTTCCTTTTGCAAATCAGTTCACGGACCCTTTAACCTCTTTGTCATTCCAATGACAGAACTTGAGAAAAAAAAATTGTTCTGTGTATTAAGAAACATCTCCCAAAACAACAGACAGAGCTTTCTGGGAACTGACTCTCACAGGGCCTCAAGGAGCACGCACCTCCCCCGGCCGGCTGGGAAAGAGGCAGTGGAGGGAAGAGAAAGAGACATTTATGTGTGCGACCGGCCCATTCCTAAGTAAGGAACTGCCTGTACTTGGGCTCTGTAACATATTACCAGCCCTAAAAATAAAAGCGCAACATCCCAGGAGGTAACATGATTTCCTTTTAAAAAGAAAAGAGAAAGAGAGAAGAGAGAAAGACACGAAGAAAATTGCTAAAAAGGCTTGGGAAGACTGACAAGAAGATATTAAAAGATAACCAGAACATAACTGGTTGAAAAAAACCACAATCAGATCAAAAGCCATACTGCCTTGGAGGGAACAAAAGAAAATAAAACTTCAAATCAAAAAGGTGCTTCACACTAACATCAGAATTATCTGCTTCCAAACATTTAGAATGTGTAATGAACTACTGACTTACAAAATGAATAAACCTCATTAATGCATAAGCCAGGCTTAATTTATGTAAATGCTATACATGTTGAGGCTCCTTTCAGGCACTTTCAGATGTGTGAATAGATGAAGGGGAGAAGTGACAGTTGATTATTTGTAGGATAATCACTGACATGAAAAGTGGGAGACTGGGAACTCTGAGGAATATCCTAATGGCCGTCGGGCTGGGACAAGCAAGAGCCACTTTAGATTCACATGGGAAACACCAAGGAGGGAGAGGGCAAGGGAGGGAGGGAGGGAGGGAAGGCTGGGTGGAAGAAAAAGTCCTCAGAATTACTTCACAACTCTTTCTCCAAAAGATCTTCTTTTACACATCAACTTTTAAATTCCCTACTAATAAAATCAAGTATGTTTAAAAAGATACATATACATTAAAATCTTAACAAAAATGTTAAAGATACATATAGAAAAGATAGTGAGAGGCTGTGAGTGGCAGGGCATACGCTGAGTCTCTGAGAGGCTCTGGGTTCAATCCTCAGCACCAGAGGAAGTGGGAGAGAAAGAGAGACAGGAACAGAGTGAGAGAGAGGGAGGAAGGCAGAAAAGGAAAAAGGAAAATAATGACGGAAAGAAGGAGAGAAGTAATTCCACTAAGACCTTAACAGAGGCTGTTGGTGGTTAAGATGGTGGATGATTATCTTTCTTCTTTATTCTTTTTTATATTTCTCTAATAAAAAAAGTATTATTTTGGAGAATAAGAAGGTATTGGGGATCAAAACTGGAGCCTAATGCTTGCTAAGCATGCACTCTCCCACTGAGCTACACCCCTAATAGATTTTTTTAACCAGTAAGACTATTTACTTTTCTTAACTCCAAGTTTTAATCTGTAATTCTTATAATTCTTCCAATAAACATTAATAAAACAACCATAAACTATGTTACTGAAGAATACTTTCAGAATTTCTACCAAACTATTTTATTCTCAAAACAAACACAGTTGAAGAAATTAGCTCTGATGCTACTACCTCAGAACTAAGAAAACTATAAAGAGGTAAGCCAGACAAAAGGGGAACAAAACCCCGAATACTGTAACCAAACTGTATGATTCTCCCTAAAACTACTGCGACTCACTTAGACCGAGGAGCCAAGCATTACACTCTATGAGCAGGGGTGGACATGGTGAGGATCATCAGAACAAGAAAGACCTGCAGGTCTGGGGAACCCCTCCGCAAAAATGGCGTCACTCTCATCCACCGCTACATTTTCTTTGGAGACCTGGGACTGTTCTCATCTCCGAAGAGAGTAATGAACAACATTGGTCATAGCTATCAGTTTTCATCCACTGATCTGATCGCACTCTTTCCTCAACTCCGTGCCAAGGATGTAAACTAAGCTTCAAAGCTGGAAAGTACTACTTGTGTCCCTTCTGACCACCGAGAAAATCAGACATCTGACTTGGCTGGATTCCCCCCATTCTCAGGCCTATGAGAAGAATTTTATGTTCAGGAGAACTGGAGAACACATGCCATCCAATCACATTTCAATTATTTCCAATAGTAATTACTTTCATAGGAGGATATTTGTGATAAGGCGCTGCTCCTGTTGCTAATTCAATGGCAGTTATTCCAAAACTCCACATGTCAGCCTTGAAGTCATAGCCTCTCACCTAAGAAAGAAAGAAAAAAAAAAAACAGAAAAATGACAATAATGCAACAGGCAAAACATCACACAGTCTGTATTTGGTCAGAAATCCAGAACTGCCCATGCACCAATTTCAATTAGTTTCCTAAGAGACAGCAGCTGGAAATTTAAGTTACATGATGCATTCTTCTACAATGATTGATTCAAGTGAAATATTAGTGCACTTAATGATATATATGACTGTATTATATCAACCAAGGTAATATATTTTTACCTGTTCCATGACTTCAGGGGCCATCCAACACGGGGTGCCAACAAATGTCTTTCTTACTTTATTCCGTGTAACGTCACCCCCTGTTGCTAAGAACGCACTTACCCCAAAATCTGAAAGGGAAAAAATCCAGACATTATTGCTTGTGCAGTCTTACTGTTTAGTAACATACCCCTTCCTCAAGAGCACCATGGCTCTGGCAGCTATCCCTGCAACAGCCCACCCTGCTTCCTCCATGTGTGATTTCAGCTTTTTTCTTCTTTACTCAGCCCAGACTCGCTCTGCACAACCAGTTTCTCCCTCACCCTTCACTTCTACTTTTTCAAATAAACTCTGCCCCTGCTTTTTGCTTGTTTTGTTAAGTGACAGAAGAACAACAACAACAACTCTGCAGTGGTGATGAACTGCTGCAAAAAATCCATGGAGCTTCTCAGCACGTGCCAGGGTGGCCCTGCCCGGTGCCATGTTCTGTGCAACAGAGCACAGGGGTGATGGTTGGCAAGCCCACCAGTCCATGTGCCCACCACACCAAATTAATTATCTTTTCTACTGAAATAGTAACCAAAGTCATTATTAATCATAAAGAATTATAACATCCCTGAGAATAAAACATTTTAAATAAATATAAAATGTCTTGTTTTCAGCCAAGTCATTTTACCAAAGCATTTATTAAAAATACCACTAAAGAAGGTGCAACCAGTATGTGGTATAATTTCATATTTTTATGGTGATTTTCTAGCCTCTTTAATTCCAAGTTGTTATTGTTTGGACAATTTTTTATTTTAAAGAAAAGATGAACATTTCCATGTCCTTGACTAAACATCAGTCTTTAACACTTTCACCAAAAACATAACAGTAAATCCACTAACCCAGGTACACAAAGCCACCGTAACTACATTCATCTTCATACAGCTATCAACACAAAGGAAAGGCTCAGTCAGCAGGGACTGTTTTTTTCCTGAGTCTGCTTTCTGGATAATTTTCGTAAGTACAGATGGACTGGCTTGTAGAATTCGAACAGTACTCTTCTAAACACACATTATTTATGCCAATTTTAATTAGGCCTACTGTATAATCACACAGGCACATATGTATGCATTATCTCTGTATGTGACCCCAGAGGAGAGAGCACCTGGCGTTTGTTAATCCATGTGATCATACTTATATTTTCATCAAGGTTAAAAGTAGTTATTAAGTTAAAGGGTCAACTATACTCGGGACTAGTGTATTTATTAGTATAGTCAAGTTAAGGACTACGAATTGGTGAACTGTAGACAGTAATTTAAAAAGGCCAGTCAACACCTTAAATGACACAAAACACTATGCTATGCGGTTCTTACAAATTGCTCTAATACAATTCTCCTTTGCTGACTGTCAGAATGACAGAAACGACCAAAGAACAACCCCAGTACAAGATGTATTAACATTTGCTTTAGGCCTTAGGCATTTATGTATACAACTGTGTGACTTAATAACACTGTAAATACTTTCCCACCTACAAATATGTTACTTTCCTTTTATTTAAATTTAAATTTTGTACACTCAACTCCCAACAGGATTTCAATTACAAACAAAATAAATTAAGATAAACAAATGAATCTTTGCAACTGCTACTCTTACATTAATATTTAGCAGAAGCATATTCTGAAAATTACAATTCAATTTAATTCACATATATTGGCCCAACTCTAAAACTCTTTCATTTCTCATACTACAGTCAGAAAAGCACAGCCATGTGAAAAAATAATTCTGGAACCAGTCAAATCTCCGTGGGTGGAAGAAAACACAATTGATTCTCTTATAAAAGATTTAGGTAAAGTAAGTCACTTGAAAGCATCTTCTATCTCTAGCTAAAGAAAATATAAGACTTCCAAAAATAAAATTCAACTGAGTTTATATTTATAAAAAGAAGTTCAATAATGCATTCAACATTCAATTTTATTATGATTTTATAATGTGGTAAAATTTAAAAAATGTATCATCTATAAAAAATTACAAATGTGAATAAAAGCTGCTTTAAAATAAACAAATTACTTAAATGTAACTGAAGCAACTCTGTACTCTAAAAACTCTTCCTAAAACACATAATCCAGATAAAAATCCATAGTTAACATTAGATTGTTTTTTAATTCTTTTCAAGCCTTTTCAAAGGCTAGAAAAACAGCTGAGAAAGATACATAGTAGCAATTCCTTATTGACAATACCCCTTCAATATATCTTTCATGATTCACATATTTATTCATAGGCTCCACTCAGAACACTCACTTTAAAGTTATAAACAGATGGTTAAATGTCTTTAAAGCTCAGAACAAAAATTCCAGAAGCAGAAAACACCAATCCTAATATCCACTCACACTTACGACTGCAGAATAAATACACAGTCCACTCCTATGTATGGCTAGTGTGTATACAGAGATTTATATGTACCAAGGGATAGAACATTTTGACCAAAGTACATAGCGTGCTTACACAAGCAGGAAACCTGGTCTATTCTATTGAGACAGGTTGCACATGACAGTGAGAACAGTACAGAAGTGAAAAGCCGCCCTTGTTTCCTGAGGGGCACATCTCTGCTGCCACAGGGAATACAGCCGGATACAATGGGTCAGAAACCACCAACACGCTCTGGCAGTATGGATGCGAGGCTCATACAAAGTTAGGAGCTCCCATTCCCGTCTGCAGGGAGAACTGGGGGATATGAGTAAGAGCTGTTTTAAGGAAAAGCCAGAAAGAACACTGTCATCCCAGTAACTACAAGGCTCTAACGTCTTTCAAATCCATCTACTCCTCTCCTCCCCACAGCTTCAGTTCCAGCCACAGTCACTTCTCGCCAAGATTCCTGCGGCAGCCTCCGAGTCCTCAGCACTTGCCCTCCCAGAGCCAGCTCCAGCCGCCAGGCCCTCCGATCACAGGCACAGCCCTCCTTGCCAGCCCCTACGGGCTCCTGTCCTCTCAAGAAGAAGTCAGATGCTGCAGTCTGGCACAGAAACCTGGTTTCCCTTTCTTCTCCCCTGTCATCTGGCCCCACTCCCAGATGCCAACATTGAACACCAGCCCCCAAACTGCTCTCTTGTTATTCTTGCCCACTCCTCTTTGGACAGGACCATCAGGAGGGGCCTTTCACCATGCCCCTCTTATGGCAGATGCAGCCCTGACAGCCCGACCTGCAATGTGATATGCACCCATCATCTTTGCCTAATGCATCAAGTAATTCTGGTTATTGCCTATCTTGATGTGTCCATGCTAATCATTGAGGAGAACCTGCAGGCTTTGGGGTACAGTTATCAGATTTAGGGAGTAGATCTATTAATGTGCAAGAGCTGAGTGCCACAGTGGACAGGCCTAACACTGACTACTCCTCAACTGCGTGGCCACAAGGGACTTAACCTTTAAGGGCTTCTGCTTCCTTGTCAGACTTACACTGTTAAATTACTTCATAGGGTTAAGACTTCGCTACTTCTTTTTACCATATATAAACATTCTGTAAAGTAACTGCCGGGTGGAATTAGAAGCTACATGTCTCTGCCTTTTAACAAATGAGGCAAGGTGGCTACAGAGACAGCATGAGCATTTTACAGCTACGGACAGAACATAAGAGAAAGGCAATTTCCTGACGTTAAGAATATTAGCTTCTTGGGAACGTAAGGCCTGAAATAACAGAAACCAGTAAAATCAAATGCTGCGCTGTCTCCGTAGGGGCAGATGAGCTTTGACCAGAGTGGTTGTTGTGAAGAACTGAAGCCAAATTGGGCCTTGGGCCAGGCCTTGAAAATGAGGTGAAGATTTGGTCAGAAACAAATTCCAGATGAAGCACAGCACAAGCAAGACACAAGTGTGGAGCCAGGAAGAAAAGCTGCCCGACAGCTGCCAGGGTCAGAACCTCAGATGCCTACAGGGCCACGCAGGGAGGCCGGGCGAAGGAGGGAGGAGGGTCGCAGCACCGCTCAGCAGCCGCGGCCTCTACACAGCCTCTGCTGGGGGAGTCTGAGCACAGGGACCCCACAACGGGCTCAGGATGCAGGCTTCTGCCCCAAGCTGGGAAAAAGGGCTGCTGTGGGGGAAACATGTAGCTGTTAGGGTCTCCCATTTTCCCTCAGGGTCTTCATGTAAAACCTCCCTTTATTGGTTTTCTTGGCAGTAATCTATTGAAATTAAAAAATTTGAGTAAAACTTGGAAAAGCAATTCCTCTTTCCTAATTCAGTTTGTAAAACTCATCAGCTGACTAGGTTGCGATGATGACTATGCACATGCGCACCCAAGTGCGTGTATTTGAGTGTGAGTTATGTGTGTGTACGTGTGTATGTATGTGGTACTGGGGACTTACCTAAGTCCTCTGCACTGAGCTACCTCTCCAGCCCTTTTTCATTCTGAGTCACTATGTTTCTCACTTTCCTAGGCTGGGCTCTAAATTTGCCACTTTCCTGCCTCACCCTCTTCAGAGCACTTGGACTGCAGGCATGCCTTATGACATCTAGTCAGGATGCTTAAAATTTACCTTAAATATTTCAACATATATTGTTTGATATTATGTTGTGACACCACAACCCAGGTGGTCGGCTCGCCTTCTAACCAAGAATGCCCAGTGCTTGGAGGGGCTGTGGGAAGGCACTTGAGTCAAGATACCACAAACAGCTGCTATAAGTACTTCTGCTATCTATATCCAAATACAGATTAAGGATGGCCAGGTGAAATATCAGGAAGGGTTATGACCAAGCAGAGCAGTGACCTAGTGAGCAGCACGATGCTATAAAAGGACACCCCTGGTAAAAATAAAGGTTTGCAGCACACAGAGAGTAGGTAAAATATTTAAAATATTCTCCCCACCCTTGCACAAACAGAATAAAAGAATCCAGTCAGGCTCAAGTACAGATAATATCCAACCAGTCCCATGCATATTCAGATTCCTGATGCCAAATATAAAGGCAAAAGAAAACTACATCTAGAATCTTGGCATGTCTGCCCCAAGCGAATTTTTCTTGCACCTGCAAAAGGAGAACAGAGATTTCCTTGGGCTCACAGAACGCATCGTGAGAGCTGTTTAGGAGCTTGCTTGCTAATGAATGGTGAAATTAGTTTGAAAATCAATTTCCTTAAGCCCAACAGGGAACTCTGAATGAGCAGCCAATGCTCTGCAACCTTGAGTTTCTACAGCATCTACTACTGTTTCCAACAGGAATCTGAAGGGCAGTATGTGAAAAAAATGGCCTTTGGGTCAATTCAGCATCTGCTTAGAGATGCTCAGAATCGATCTTTGATGGTTTAGAGGTTCCTAAAAACGTCTTCAGATAAGGGTCCTCTTTTTTCCAAAGGACATGATTTTATAAAGCTGGGAAGCACAGGGTGAGGTCGCTGAGGACCCCATCAGGGGACCCACAGGAAGGAAACACGCCCTGGATCCCTTTCACAACCAAGACTAACTAGAGCAGCAGTCTCCACCCTCCTCCCCTCTCAAAAGGAAATGTTGAGAAGTGTCTGCATGGGGGTGTCCAGAAGGAAAAAGGTCCAGAAGCACACAGACTACAGCCACAGCCCAGCAGTGCAGTCAACAGGGCCGGTGTGCACGCAGACGGTGGGAAGGGGAAGAACTACACAAGAAGTTGTGAAAAAGTATGATGGATATTATACTTCAGAAAAGGAAAGAATAATAAAGTTTAAATGGCTTGCCAAGAAACACATCGCAAGTCATTCAGAGTCGGAATAAAATCCACAGTCCTTTCAAAAAGGGAATTAGCTGCTTAGCCCCACACTCCTTTTCAGGAAAATGCAATCTCTTTCTCTACTGAAAAGGAAATCCAAAATAAAATAATGAGGTTAATATCCCATGACTCCTAAGCTCTTCTTTAAGTAAAGATCAACTTGTGATTACTCAACTCAGAGAGAAACTAGTTTGCAGTTCTCTGGTTAATCCTAAATGCCACATTTATATCGTCCAAAAAAGTTCCTTTTTAATTCAGTTTGATTCCTGGTTGGGTTTTTTTTCTCTTCATAGTAGACTCTCAAGACTTTTCTGCCGAAGTCCAGGACACCAAACACCCGGGAACATGCCCAGCACTGCCAGCCTCTGCCACCGGAGCCTCACAGATTTCCACACAAAGCCCGATACTGTAACTTAAATTATGCAAACTCCATAATAAAAGATACAGAACAGAAGCAAGTATTTCCTTAATTCTGTTAGGGACAGACCAGAGGAGGGTTTTTAACAACATGCTTCAATCTTTTCCTGCCATGGTGCTAGGACTGTCAGCATCGCAGCACTGACTCCTTTCCAGCTCACTGCCATGCTCCTGACTGCAGTTCTGAGCACAGGGCCACTCAGAGGATGCTCATCCAAGCATCAGTCAGCCGCTGGGCTCCCGCACTGGGTACCGTGTCCTTGAGATTACAGTGCATGTCCACTATCATTTTGGCCAAATGCTATTTGCATCTTTAAATGGCCATATCACTATTTCCCAGTTTTATTGTTTTAAACATATAAATAAAACCAAGACTTCATCTACACCAATTCTCCTGTACTTCTGTTTTTGAATTAAATAAGAGAGACCTTTCACTTTCCTGGAGGCTTGCCGTCATCCAAATGTCATCAGAGCTGCTCAGGCACTGAGAACCAAGTCTGAATGGAAACGGGGAGGCCATGCCCTCCTTCCTCCCTGCTGGGAAACCCTCTGTGGAAGCCTGAGGGAGCCAGGGGCAACACTGGCTCAGATGAGGCAGTAGCTGCCCCACATGTCCAGGTAGATGCCGGACCTCTGGGCCCAGTGGCCTGCTCAGCAGAAGTCAGCACAACCCAGCGCAAGTTTAGAAGGCAGAGCCCAGGGGCCAAGGCAGGATGCAGCAAAGCCTGGAACAGCAGCCACCAACAATCACTGAGGTTGGTTTCCTTCTTGAAATAATGCCACTGTGCTCGGCTTCCCTTTGCTACAGTGGTATTTCGGCACAACCAGGAATGTGCACCCAACTGTCACAGGGCCAAACGGTGACACATGTGGTGTAGTGTATGTGGACTTCATTCTGAGGGATATGATAAGGCTGAAGCATCCCTAAAACCAAAGGGAAGAAGACAGGCAGCAAGGAGAGGACCCAGAGACTAAGAGGAGCCATGTGTCCACCCTGACAAAGCACTCTGGATTCGAACTGCCAGAACATAAGTCCTAATCACATTCCTGTTCATTTACTTCACTTCAGTGCGACCTTTCTCATGTGGAATATAAATATTAAAGGTCTGATTAGTCCTTGAGGCGCACACTGCTGGTTGACTACCCAGCACACAAACCCCTCCCTTCTTCCAGTGTGGCAATGCCGTCAGCCAAGTCTCTGGAGATGGCTCTCCCAGCTCTGAGCTAGTCACTGTCCTCTGCTCAGCTTCAGCAGTGAACAGTGTGCAGGTCTTCCCTGGTGCTGGTCTGGGACACCCTAGGGGGACGAGCTTTCCTCCTGCAGAGAAAACCCACTGGCCACGCCCTTCTGCTTCCTATCCTCTTAACACATGCAAACAGTCATCTGCAGAAGTGATGCTGGAGGCGAGAACGGCCCATGAAGACAGGCACTGCCCACTCCATTAGCGAAGCTGATGGAAAAATAAGAGTACCTGTATCTTGGCGATATACCTGGGCCTCTATACTGACTCTCCATTCATGGGGAGTTGGTATATGCAATCTCTTTTCTCTACTGAAAAGGAAATCCAAAATAAAATAATTCATGAAACTTCTTGTTCCAAAGATGAACCAAGATCTTTGTTGCATAATCTTCCCTCAGGTGAGTACTCTGATTTGGACCCAAAGGCTTGGTAGCCTTTATGTTCTCCTGTATCTCCACAGTCAACCAAGACTTCTAAGGGTTAAATACTACATCAGAGGCCAAAGTTGTTGCAATCCCCAGAAAGACTTAGTAAAAATCACCAAGAAAATACTTTAACATGCAGTGGAAATTTAAAAGTTCCAGTATTAAGCATGGATTTAAAGCAAGATGCACAAAGCAAAATGCATTCAGAGGTGTTGCAAGGGGGTTGTGAGGGCACATATTGCAAGAAAAAATCTAATTTACTTTTTGCAAAAAGTTGCTCTTTGGAGTAACACAAAAGCTTTGGACAACACAACACACTTCTAGGAAACAGGAGAAAGAAGACTGTTCAGTATTAAAGTCTAAATCCAATGTGGGGTCTATAGACCATCAGCACCAACTGGGAGACTCTAAGAAATGAGAGTCCCAGTTCCCCCTCCAGAACTGCTGGATCAGAATCTTTACTGTAGTGAAAACATGACCAGATTCTGGGCATATGGAACTGTCATAGCTTCCTAGCAGGTACTTTAACCTCAATGCAATATGCCCAGGTCACTTCAAGGCACAACCAACTCAACAGCTTCTTCTTTCACCTCTCAGATGCTGAGAATCACAGCAGCAAAATGACAGTACAGGCAAAATGTACTTCATGTGTCTTATGAACATGTATCTTATGAAACTCACACAGAGCTACCTGGCCCAGTGACTCCTGATTGTGTCTAATGTGTCCAACAAAACAAATAAATCCACACATTTGTCACACACACACACACCCTGTAGACATTGTTATGGCTTGTGTCTAGATGGCCCCCCACTTGTGCAGTCATAAGTGGGGCTTTGCAGAGGATAGTGGATCTAGAGTGTGTGTTGCTAGGACCAAGGAAGTGATGCAAGGATCAAGGGTGTGAGTGCTAACTGCCCTAAGAATGGGTAACCTAGTTGAGACACGAGACACTGAAAGAGTCCTCACTTGTCCTTTGTTGTTTGCTGCTTAGTACTTTTGCTGCCTTCTGCCTACAATGAACTATTTCTGTTCTGTGGTACCCCTCTGCCATGTGCTACTTTGCCTTAGAGCCAGCTGATTAGGGACTGACACTGTGCATCAAATAAATCTTTCTTCCTTTAACTTTGGGTGTTGGGTATTTTGTCCCAGCAATGAGAAAATAAGACAGACTTACACAGATTTTTGCAGAATCTTTTTTAATTATAGGAAGATCATTTATAATCATTCTCAGGACAACTCCTATATCATTCTGCAGTATAAATCCTTCCTCTCCCACCCCAAAAAAATCTCTGGTAAACTGTGACTAAGAATGTTACCTTCTCGGAGCAATATACCTCGAATCAGTTCATATTTTAAGTAAATCAGTAAATATATTGGCACCTGATCTACTGCTAGTAATCCATTCTTCCCATACCAGCCATGCTGCTCAGGAAGTAGCTTGGTAGGCCAAGAAGAACAAACAAAACCAGAGTCCCCTGACAACCTCCCTCATCACCCAATCCCCTTTGTCCCTCATCAAGACCTTGGCTTTCCTTCTACTGATTTCTTCTTGCAAGTGGTGATCCATGGCCTTGTTGGCTCTACCACCCATAGCACCATCCACAACATTCTGGCCAAGGCAGTCAGAAAGCACAAACTTGTGGACTTCCCCGAGTCTGGGCCCTGGAGATCACTTATCAGCTGCCTTGCACAAAAACGCACTCCCTATTAATGAGCAACAGGCAGTTCTGATTATTTTTAAAACATTAGAGCATGGCAGTTTCACAGCATTTCCCAGTGATAAAAGCAGAAGATAAACCAGAACATACCATTTTATTCTTTTGTAAAGATAGATCTTCACCTTTAGAAATCACAGTTGGGGATCTCATCTGGGTAGAATCTTGATGTGGCCATTAAGTTTCCTTGGAGCATGGCTGGAAGGCTGAATCCCAGCCAGCTGTGCAGATGGCCCCAGCCAAGATCCAGATTTCTGTGCTCCAATGATACATGGTATCTGTGCTCAAAAGATCACCACTGAGCAACTTTCTATTAAATAGGATAATTATGATGAACAAAGGAAAACAAAGACAATCCCTAAGAAACTTATCTATTTTTCCTGGATCCCTACTGGAAAAGAGGGATATTTTAAAGATGCTCTGAGGAAAGTCCCCACTGAACAGATATGTGACTTAACCCCCACCCCACACCCAAGACCATCCTCTCACTCAAATGCTTTAAAATAGGACCAAGAATGTCTTTGGTGACCATTCTAGTGAGGGTCACTCAAACACATTTAGGTAATACAGGCCCTTAGAGAATACACTGTCAGCTTTCCTTATTTTACAGCTGAAGAAATTGAGCCCTGGGGCAACTTAACTGTCAAAAAATATAGAGTTAAAATAAATTTGATTTGGAAAGAAAAAATGGCATGTATATAAGGGGTGGGGAGTTGGGGTGGGTAGGGATATGGGTAAAAATGAGAATTAACTTCTGTCATATACTGGTACAAATTCCCCAATGTTGAGTGTGATTGTGAACTGTACAAAATGTACCAATAAAGAATTCAATTTTTTAAAAAAGCCATGCTGGGGGGGGGCACAGCAATTAGCAAAGACTAGCAGGGAATCCCGACGGTATCTGGGAGTGATCTGCCTTCATGACCTTCAGAATGACTCTGAGGACCCCACAGCTTCTCAGCAGTCCACAGCTCCTTCACCTACTTTGCTAACTGACAGCGCTGTTGCAAGGAGACCACTAGGTAAAACATATCAGACGGACTTAGTGCTTCCTAAGCCAAAGGCACACACCCTTCAAGCCAGTGGGGGCTCCAGGCTGACCCTATCCACAAAGACAGGCACAAGCAACAAAAATCAAATATTAATAAATTTAAATTTTCAATGCAATATTTATATACCTGCAGGTGGGCTTTTTCATACAAATCTCCATTTAACTAGCTCTACTGTCAAAAGCTTCCATTAAACAGCAACGGCCCATCTGTATATTTGAAAGAGATGGTTCCTATGGGAGATGATTAGAATAACACAACTCCACTTGCCACAAGTATTTAAAGAAATGACTGACATCATTTCCGCAAAGTTCTGAGAAGGATTAGTTGAGGATAACATAATCTTCAAAAAATCTGCATATTTTCCAATCCATGATAAAGAAATCTTCCTATTTAAAACTCCTAACAATGAAAGGTCACTTCATTGAAGCAAAGATTTAAGTTTGAGTTGGGCAAAGGGGGGAAGTAAATACAGATAAGAAGCAAAATTACTATCATCCGGCCCGTGGCTCCCAGACTTTTGTGTGCGTCAGGCTCAGAAGAGAGCTTGCTGCTCGCCCCTCCCCCACTGCTTTCATTGCTCCCGACCCCTGGCTGCTAAGGCTGCTCTGAGGGCCCCTCAACGGTCCCTAACACAGAGCTCACCAGTATGTGTGGTGGGGAAAAGCAGAGCAAGAATAGGGACGCAGCCTGGAAGGCTCAGTGACGTGATACCTGGGTGACATCTGAAGAAGGTAAGGAAAGGTAATTCCAGACCCAGGAGTAACCTGGGTAAAGATCCTGAGGCAGGAGCAGGCAAGGCACAGAGGTCATTTGTCAGGAGCGGAACAAAGGAAAAGAACAAGCAAGCGAGGCGAGCAAGACGATGAGATGCCAGGTCCTCTGAGGCCCTGCCAGCCGACCGAAGGACTCTGACTCATCTGAGACGGGACGCGATGGAAAGCCCTCCTGGTAAGACTTCCCTCAGCATGCTGGGGACAGAACAGGCCACAGGGGGACGAGGGCAAAGGAAGAGGGCCCTTCAAAGGCCATCCAGGAGACGGTGAGCAACAGTGCCTTTGGGGACACGTGTCAGCAGCAGGCATCACAGTGTCCAGTGCTGGGCACCGCGCAGGGTGTGCAGGGAAGATGAACGTCAGGGAACGTGACCGCTTCCAGCCTACTCAATAGGAGGGGGCTCCCCTGCCATCAGGGAAAGCAGGGAGGGCTGGACGGATCACAGGTTACTGGCGGCCCAAGGCCACAGAGTTCTGCACTGAAGTCACCCAGCTGAAAGGACACCTGAGAGCCTAAGAAAATAACATTACAGACACCATGACCAGCAAAGGATCTGGCCAAGAAAAAAGGCTAAAATTTGTGCTTAAAATGTATTAGATGTTATTTGGCTTCTGGGTCATGAAAAATACCCTATATACTCAAAGGATAAATTGAGTACCTTAGGATATACATACATATTATCACTAAATTCCCTAAAATCTATAATCAATGTACAATACATACAGCAAATCATAAGTTATATGACCAAAGCCATTCCTGTTGCTAATATATATTTACAATTTACCTCCTGGACAAACTATTAAACTAGTCTGAATATGGGTGCCATGAATTGCCCAGGAATAAGCATTCTCCTCCACACACACACACTACAGACATTAAATTTTTATATTTAACTGACTTGATATCTGTTTCACTTGAACTGCAAACTCCATGGCAGTAGACATAAGTGTCTCCAATGCTTAACAAAGTGTCAACTCAGAGCATTGTTCCTTGAACACAGTAAACACTCAGTAAATACCTGTCAACTAGCCACTTAAGGCACATTGAACCCAATGCCCACCTAACCCTCATCTTTTCACAAAGGAAGGGTCAGGTTACAAGAAAAGGGAAACAGAAAAGTATATGAAAAATAAAGGAAGAACCAAGTCAAGGTACTGTGTTTGCAGTCAGAAAACTCAAAAACCAGACATCTATGGCTTTTGATAACATCTGAAATGTAACAGTAATGACAACCCAGGCCCTTAATTAAAGGAACAAAGCAAAAAAGAAGAGAAGCAAGAAAGCAAGGAAGGGGAGGGAGGCACTCAGCTGAGAGAGCTTCCAGTAGCTCACAGTAGGGGGAGCCCTGTTCAGCAGGCTCACTCAGTAAGGTCACCACGGACCGGAAAGCTGCTGGGATCTCCCAGGTATTTCTGGAGGACGATGTGCTCAGGGCTCAGGAACTCGAGTTTCCAGAATGGGCTGCACTCCTGGTTCAAACCCTACCCCTATTGAGATCTCCAAATCAAGGAGGGATGTTACTTTGCTATCCTTACTGACCTAAATCTAGAAAGAACTGATAAGATATTTTCATCACAATCCATTCAACCATGATTCATGAAAAACTGTTCCTGAAACCATTATGGTTCACACTATTGTACTTTATGCCACTCAAAGCTTTAATTTCCCTGTACCACACTCTGTTTTCTGAGTGTACCAAGCTTCCTTAAATTTATGCTCTGCCACTCTAGAATATATGACAGTTTTTGTAGAACGAGAAATTTCCATAGGAAATTTGATGTGGGAATGTAATGAGGGGAAGGAATAAATATGATTTGGAAAGAAAATAAAAGAGCATGTATATAGGGGGTGGGGAGGTGTGGGTGGGTAGAGATATAGGTAAAAATGAGAATTAACTTGTGTCGTATACTGGTACAAATTCCCCAATGTTATATGTGATTGTGAGATGTATATAAATTGTACCAATAAAGAATTCAATTAAAAGAAATTTATGCTCTGCCCCTCTCCTCCTTAACCTTATTAATCATTTAAATGCTAGCTGCCTAAGGCAAAGCATGCCCAAAATCAAGAAGTGAAAAATGTTCACCAAGAAACTATTTCCAGCCTTAAAAGTATACAGTATACATGCCTGATGGCTTTAAACACTTTTATTATAGGTAGAAAAGCCAACTAGACATATGTAGGCAGATAGATAGGGCCGGCTCTTGAAAGACTCACAAAAAGGACATCCTCAAAGGTCAACACCATCAATGAGAAACTACACTCCCAGATAGCAGTGATCAGCAGACCTCATCTCCCAGGATGGAATGTCAAAATCCGGATCCGGCCCCTCTCTGGGAATGCAACGATTGCAAATTCCCCGACAGCGGGCCAGGACTCTGAACCACCTGGAGGAGTCTCCTGACAAGAAAGACCCTCTAGGGCTTGATTTCTCATGGGACCCTACTCAACTGAAGTTGCTGAAGTAACTGTGCTTGTCATTTACCCATTGGTTAGCCACGATTTGCCCATTTCTTTCAAATCTTATTGGAAGCCCTTACTGTACTCACTGGTCAATTTTAACCCGTCTACCTTTTTTGAATCTTACTGGTACCCCCTATTTCAGACCCGCCTCATCTCATGGTTTTGCTCCATAAAAGCCCTCTAAAAAGTGAGGTAGGGGGGTTACCCACTTTCTGGGTTCCCCCTTCTGTCTCTCTTAAGGCAGAAGCTTTCTCTCTCAATAAAATTTTCCTACTCAAACCTCCGTCATTCCTAAAATTCATTCTTTGATTTCTAGAGAACACGAACTCGCGTTTCAGGCGGGGAGCTAGGCCCTTAACTCTCCTGCGTCACTTTCACCTCTCTCTTTGTTAAGCTGACAGACAAGCTCATTTAGCTGAACTTTCAATGACACTCTATACCTGTGCCCTCTGCTGGTGCCAGATACGCGCGCGTCCTGTGGAGTCTCCTGGTGGGACAGGGTGTCTAGCACATCTCCACTCAGTCACAGTGACCGGAAGTTCCCGAACTCCCCATGATCCAGGCACTATCTGGGGATGTGGACGTGAACAACAGGGCTCCTGCGTCTGAGATGTGCGGACTGGAGGAAAGAGGGGAAGGAGAGGCTCCCTGTCAGCCCAGGGTCTCTGCGTCACCCGCAGCGTGTAGAGCACTTGAAAGTGGCTAAGGCGGCAGGCCTAACGCAGTGAAGGTGAGGGTAGTAGAGGGGACGATTGGAAAGAGTCTCACAGGAATAGATTCCTTCAGGCTGGAAGATATAAATCAGTGAAATCCGGCAAGGAGAGCGCGAAGGAGAAACCAGAAACTCTGCAGACCCAGGGAAGAAACAGATCCCTCCTCTACCATGGCTAGAGGGCTAGGGCTTGCTCCATCACAGCAATGTTGGGCTTGTTTTTATTTTTGTTAGTGTACATTTCCACTACATAATGACCATATACATCATGAGGAAGTGGCACGTGTACATAACACAACTTAATTCTTTTATGTCTGCTTCCCCTCTTCGCCTGCTCCCTCCCTCCGCTTCCAATTTGCCAAAGATCTATCCCTCTGTTTCCTATTAACTTTCTTTAATTTTGCTCTTTATTCATAATTTGGGCTTCTCATACAAAAGAAAGCACGTGATACGTAAGCTAAACAACAGTGTTAATCTTCACACAAGGGAATGGCACAGTGATTCGCACAGAGATCCTCCACTCTGGTGATACTGGGAAGCCCATCGGGAAGGAAAGGGGGTGTGGCAAAACCTCCTTGGCCTCCTGACCTCGCAGCACCCGGAATAATTCATTAAAAGATCTGTACTATTTTTCAAACAAAAGCAATAGAGCAGCTAAATTATAAAGCGAGATATATTTTAACTTCTTTATTCCACTACTATGTTCTCACTGCACATATGCATGAACGGAGGCCATGAGAGTGATGGGCTAGAAGGCAAAGCCATGCCGTGGGCATGGGGCCAATAAACAGGAAGCCCTCAGCACCTCCTGAGTTGATGCCTCAGGGGCTTTCAGAGCTTGCCCACACTCCCCAGCAGAGGCTGCTTCCAGAGTAGACTGGGGGCTGGGACTGCCCTGTTCAAAGTGGCAGCCTCTCCTCTACAACACCATAAACACCTCCTCAAGTTCCAGTCTTCCCCAGCAAAGGGTATTTTACTGCAGCCACAGTGCACAGAAGGAACACAAACCCCACACACACACACACACACACACACACACACACACTGTGGGCATAAAACCCCAGTACCCTTGCACTCCTTCCTCGCCTTTACCTTGACAGTACTGTAATATCAAGTATTGGAAGTAAGTTAAGTCATACTCTAAGTTTCCCTAGCCGTCCACACATGGTTTTCAGTGTACCGGATGCAGAATGAAGCTGAAAATGTATTTAAGGCTGATGAAGATATAATCTTGCTCCCAGCAAACAGAAATGCTGCCCAAATTGTACCAATGTTCCTTAGTGAAAACCCTATAGGTTGGTATGAATGGGCTCAGACACATGGAGATAAATGTGAG
This sequence comes from Thryonomys swinderianus, assembly GCA_004025085.1. NCBI lineage: Eukaryota > Metazoa > Chordata > Mammalia > Rodentia > Thryonomyidae > Thryonomys > Thryonomys swinderianus. Next base: position 56,609 of record PVIC010004468.1, read on the forward strand.
GCTAACTCTCAAGAGCTATAGGCTGCTTAACTCAGGACCAGGCTTGATTCCTCTGTTACAAAACTAGGGATGGGAAATACACAAATACCTTATACTGGGTTTTCTTGGTCACTTCCTCATAGCTGTGACAAAATACCTGATACCCACAATTTAAAGGAAGAGAAGTTTATTTTGGCTCATGTTTCAGCCCCCCCATGTCCAGTCCACAATAGACTCTTTCTGTGGTAGGAAGGACATGGTAGAAGGATCTGGCAGTGGAGAGCTGCTCACCTCACAGGGGCCAGAAAGCAGAGAGAAAAAAGGGTAGGAGCCAGGGAGGGATGGCCACCATTGCCTGTAAGGCCCTCAGCCTCTGCTGACCAGCCCTACATCCGAAGAGCATGGAGTAGCTATGGATTCATAAGTGGACAAGTCTACCGATGAGTATAGAGCCCTATGGTCCAATCACCCTCCAAAATCTCCCTTTCTGAATATGAGGGCTTTGGGGGACATTCACATCTAAACCATAATACCAACAATGTACAAGCAAAAGAAATGTAGTGGTCAAAGTTCCGGAGCCTAGAGTCCACCATCAAGACAACAGCAGATTCATGTCTGTAAGGACCTGGTTTCTGATTCATAAATGCCCCTTTTCTATTTGTCCTCACATAGAAGTAGGGAGAAAATTCTCTGGGTCCTCTTTGTAAGGGCGCTAATAACCGATCACGAGGGCTCAGCCCTCAGGAAACAATCTCCTCTCACTGGCCCCACCTCCTAACCCCACACTGGGGATGAGGTTAAAACAACCATTGTGGAGGATGCAGACGAGCGAACCACAGCCCCACACCCCAAGGAGGCAAAACTGTGTGAAAAGAACATGAGATCTCCTATATGTAACATAGGACTATGGGTCTAGAAAGTTACTCAAAATTTAAAGGTTTCGAAATCAACATGTTTATAGAATTTAAGGGTTGCCATTAATTAACAAGTCCTAGAGTAAACAGACTTGCAGAGCTCACCCCCAAGTGACTGTTGGATATTAATGCCTACCGTATTTCCTTAAAATAATGTTTCTCATTACTTCTGGGATGAATAGGGTTAGTCACTTGCCATACAAAGTAAAAGCTCTTCCTTACAATTCCACAAAGCATCAAATGATAAAATAAAATGCTACACTGTAGGAGGACCCTAACTCTCAAAACCCACTCCTTCTCCTATCATGCTTCACAGTAAACATTTTCCAGGTTTACTCCCAGGGGTCCCACACTTGCCTCCAAGCACCACAACAGAGCAGGAAGGAAAGCATTTCCCTTCAACCCCGAGAAGCAGTCCTCTGGTTTCGGTTCATTGCAACAAGCTGGAGGTTTGCAAGTCTGAAAAAGTACAGGTCACTACAGAATTTCATTCTAAGCAAAGTGACCTCTAGGATGTTTTCATATCTCACCTCCTAAAGTCTTGTTTTCTCAACAGGAAAGAGGGAGAGAGCATTGGATATGTCCCCTGACCCAGAGCAGAACTGATTCATTCCAAGCAGAGAACAGAAATGCTACTAGTCGCCACTGCTGTACGATCTAACCTTGAGACTCCTGAAGTCCAGATTTAGGGTCCTTCCCTGGAAACCTCACAGAGACGGACTGACAAGCCCTGGAGCCAGATGGCCTCAATCTGAAGCCTGGCCAAGCTCTTTACCCCGTGTGTGACCCGGACAACTTACGTCCTGACTCTGCACTGTCCCCTCCCATCTGCCCACTGTGGGGGCACTGAGTGAGCTCCCGGGAATTCGGCACCGGAGACCTGGCCCGACACGTGGGAACCACAGGCTGCACAGTGGAGACTAATTTTATATTCACAGCCAACAGCAATGTATACATTTTGCACAGAATTTGTACAATTCACTGTACTTAGAACTGTACTATACCTTTAAAAAGCAAAAGGTGAGGGTTTCTTTAAGTCTAACCAGGCCCTTCAATCTTTGCTAGTCTGACAAAAAGTTCTGATGGGGACTTTTATACACAGCAAAACAAAAAATTTACATAAAAATTATTATACTTTTTATTCAGATAGCAAAACTACCCTTAATGAATATAGTAATACACTCAATGCAATATTGATTACCTTGAAAGACATAATAGCAAACTAAATTCCCTTCTAAATTATATTTAAAAACACAGGATACAAGGGAAAAGGGTGAGAACAGACCAGGAAAAAGCAATATATTATTTATCCAAATCTAATAGGTAGCAATTGAGAGGGACAGTTTCACCCCTGCTGCTGTTACAGGTCTGATTTCAACATATCCTCATCCATACATGTGCACACACACACACACGTATGCATGCGCATACACAACAGACTCCACCCTCTACACAAAGATGTCAGCAAAAGACCCAAAGATTCTTGCTCTTGGTTTTGTTCAGGCAGTGACCAACTACCTCGCCAAGAAAGTCCATTTCCCATCAAAGGGGGCAGCAGCTGTGCCCAACTATGCCAAGGAGACATGAACGTGTTTTTTTGACACCAACAGCCTTTTGTTTAACTTTGAGGGTTGAATTTTTTTTTTTTTTTTTTTTTTGCTTTTTGAGACAGGGTCTCACATTGTAGTTCAGGCTGGCCCTGAGCTCACTATGGTGCCCAGACAAGCCACCGCGAACTCAGCAATCCTCCTGTCTCTGCCTCCCGAGTGCTGGGATGACAGGCGTGAGCCACCACGTCCAGCACTGGAGGGTTGAAATTTTAACTTCTGTATGGATTTAATGTTGCACAGAGGTCAGAGAATAAGGACAGAATTCAACGGGACTTCTGGAAAGCCAGAGCTCCAGAGATAGAGGTCACTTCTTAGGTACCTGTTAGACCACCCTAGACACCTGGGAAATGGCAGTTCCAATCAGAAGTCCCGGTACAAACACAGTCACCAAGGAGACCCCCTCCACTTAACACAACGTCGCCACTATGGGCAAGTCGCAGAGAAGAGTCCTTCACAAATGACTGCTTCATCCTTACCGCCACTCACACTGGGTCACGCCACAACAGCCACCTCCGGTAAGGAAAAAACCCAGCAGCCTGAGATACAAAGAAACCTTATCTTGGGGGATCCTAACTGAGAAAAAGAAAAGGACAGAGTGTTCCAGACAGCCCAGGAAAGAGTTCCGATCATTAGTCTGACAAGAATAATGGGATGAGGTGACTGGCGGGGTACCAAGTGGCAGAATAAAGCAGGTTTGACCGCCTTTGCATTTCAAAGGCGGGTCACTGCTCTTTGGCCCCTCTTAGTGAGAAAGGATCATTTCATCACCAAAGAAAATTGGTTGTACCTCTTTATTAGCTTAGTCCAAGATTGATGGCAAATTTACTACCAAATTCCATTATTAATAACCTTTAAGTCTTTATAACTTATAAAATCCCTCAGAGCCGAACCTCTTGCAAGACAAACTGGAGGTACACATCATCTCCAGGCTGCTCAGGAAAGGGACGCGGTGATCCTCCTGCTAGAGCAACACGAGTGGTAGCAGCAGCAGCAGCAGCCACAGTGGAACAGCATCTGTTGACAGCGCTGTGTGCCTACTGCCTGCCACCCACTCTTAAGAGCCCTGGACGTGAGAAGCCACATTTGCTTTCACAGGGAAAGATGAGGCGGGTTATATTTGTATCCTTCTTTATGAGGACCAGGTTTTAAAGAGGTTTGATAACTTGACCAAGTCACACGGCCCCTCAGCAGTGGCCTGGGAACCTTAACTGAGCCAGGTGATGCCAGACCTGCGTATGCTCTGAACACCTATACTATTTGAGTTGAGGTTGGATGGTTCCCAATTTAGGCTCCCGATGTTTTTGTAGCCATTACGTGTTTAGTTTTGTTTTCCTCAAACCATCTTTAGCCTGTCGGATAAAACACACTGCCCAGAGTGACAACCAAAACACACACACATAAGGCACTCAGTCTGACTAAATTCCACAATAATAAGGTTAAGTCTCAACAAAGAGTGGTGGGCAGATAGATGAATGAAGAGTAGTGAAAGACTGATAATTACCAAAGCTAGGTGAGGAGTAGGAGACAGCTCAACCTCTCTACTGTGGACATTTGCAATTTTGCACAATGAACACTTCTTAAATGACCGGCTTATTGATAATTTATGGTGAATCATTTCCTTTGTTTTACTAGGTCACACCTGTACATAGTTTAAAGTTCAAAATATTGTAAAAGGTATGCATTGGACAGTCTCACTTCCACAAGATTATCTTTCTAGTTTTTTTCTGTAAAAATATCCAGAGAGGTATTCTTCTTTCTCTCCTTTTATTTCTGCTCTACATTGGTGGGTATTCTATAATGTCGATACACCATATAGTATTGTAACCAGGACACCAGAGTTGTCTCCAATCTGCTATCACCAACAGTGCCCTAATGTCACTCCCAACATACCCAGACACAGCCATGTATAAACTGCTAGCAGTGAGGGGCTCTAGTGGTTATGTTTAACAACCAACTCTCCCTATGAAAGGAGACCCTCCGCATTCCATGTGCCAATTCCCACGGTGTAAATACTGATCACCAGCGAACACCATGAAGTCACTAAACAGGGGTTTGGAAAGCAATGCGCACGGTGGCCTCTCACTGTGTGACACAGGACAGACGTGCCTCTGGTTCTGAGAGACAGTGCCTGACTCTTCCCTACTCAGGATGCAACTCTTCATGTGACTCCCAAAGACACTCTAAAATGCCTGTCTTCTGAAGGTCTTAGTGACAAAAGAGAGTCAGACTTCTTGACTGGTCAGCATAGTTTTAACCTGCATTTTTCTGGTGATAGTAAGTTCGACGTAAGTATGATGTGCTACTCACATGACACTTTCATTTTGGGATCAGTTTCTGTCCATTTCTCATCTTGTTGGTCATAAAAACATTTGTTACATTTATTTAATGCCTGTAACAACCTTGTAAGCAGGAGTGGGTCCAGGTTCCCAGGAATTTAAAGCTTATATAATTTGAATGCTCTTAAAATAGGGAATACCAAATTATGAGTGTTACAACCAGGTATACATGTATTTCTCTAAGATTAAAAAATACTAGCTCTTGACAGTTTTAGTCCCCTTTCTTCTAGGATCCTTTTAGACATTTACCAAAACTGCTTACATAGCAATACATCCTGGTTGTAAAATAGTGCCCCTCTCCACCTAGAACACTCTACCACTCCCAGAAACACATTCTACTCACAGGAACCTAAAACTTAAGCTTCAGTAGCTACAGAGGAATGCAGTCATTGTCTGCTTGAAAGATAAGCAGTATCATCTCACAGTTAACAATACAGCAACATGCCCTAAGTCACTTAGCAGATATCAAATGAAGACTATTTTACTCTAAAGGCGTTGGACCTAGCTGATAGAGAGGCTCCCTAGTGCTATTAAAACATTCTCAACAGGGCCGGAGGGTTAGCTCAGTGGTTCCGGCGCCTGCCTCGCAAGCGTAAGGTCCTGAGTTCGATCCCCGGTAACCACATATAATGCTGGGCATGGAGACATGCCCATCAACAATCAACACCGCATACTACAATGCTGTACGTGGTGGCTCACGCCTGTAATCCCAGCACTCGGGAGGCAGGGACAGGAGGATTGCTGAGTTCGCGGCGGCTTGCCTGGGCACCATAGTGAGCTCAGGGCCAGCCTGAACTACAAAGCGAGACCCTGTCTCAAAAAGAAAAAAAAAAAAAACATTCTCAACAGGAGTACAATTTGTATGTCTTATTGCCAGGTGGCTTGGGCCACGGGTAGTACATGCATAACAGCCCTGAGTATGACTGTACCATTAGCACCAATGGTACAAGCCACCAGATGGGACAGTCATGCATGGACCACTGGTGGATCAAGCTGACAGAAACATGTTAAAACCAACTACT